>CAKOBK010000226.1:0-113209 GCA_932526605.1 Nephrotoma flavescens | reverse complement strand
ATTCTGGTTGAAATGGGCTTACAACAAAAACTATTTTGTTTAAATGAATTTTTACATTGATTTTATTGTTTTTGGTTGTAAATCAAACCATATTAGACAAAAATCCAAAAAAAAAAATTCGGACCCCTAGTGCTTACACCCAAAATTATCGAGTCCAAATAGATTCTAATTGAAATGGGCTTAGAACAAAACTATTTCGTTAAATGAATTTTTACATTGATTTTATTGTTTTTGGTTGTGAATCAAACCATATTAGACAAAAATCCAAAAAAAAAATCGGACCCAAAGTAACTTACACCCAAAGTTTTCGAGTAGTAGGAGATTCTTGTTGAAATGGGCTTACAACAAAACTGTTTCGTTAAATGAATTTTTACATTGATTTTATTGTTTTTGGTTGTGAATCAAACGATATTAGACAAAAATCCAAAAAAAAAAAAAATCGGACCCCAAGTACTTACAGCCAAAATTTTCGAGTCCTAGTAGATTCTGGTTGAAATGGGCTTACAACAAAACTATTTCGTTAAATGAATTTTTACATTGATTTTATTGTTTTTATTTGTGAATCAAAGCATATTAGTCAAAAATCCAAGAAAATCGCACCCCAAATACTTACACCCAAAATTTTCGAGTCCTAGTAGATTCTGGTTGAAATGGGCTTACAACAAAAACTATTTCGTTAAATGAATTTTACATTGATTTTATTGTTTTTGGTTGTGAATCAAACCATATTAGACAAAAAATCCAAAAAAAAAAAATCGGACCCCAAGTACTTACACAAAAAATTTTCGAGTCCTAGTAGATTCTGGTTGAGATGGGCTTACAACAAAACTATTTTCGTTAAATGAATTTTTACATTGATTTTATTGTTTTTGGTTGTAAATCAAACCATATTAGACACAAATCCAAAAAAAAAAAAAAAACGGAGCCCAAGTACTTACACCCAAAATTTTCGAGTCCTAGTAGATTCTGGTTGAAATGGGCTTACAACAAAACTATTTCGTTAAATGAATTTTTACATTGATTTTATTGTTTTTGGGTTGTGAATCAAAACCATATTAGATAAAAATCCAAGAAAAAAAAAATCGGACCCCTAGTGCTTACACCCAAAATTTTCGAGTCCTAGTAGATTCTGGTTGAAATGGGCTTAGAACAAAACTATTTCGTTAAATGAATTTTTACATTGATTTTATTGTTTTTTGGTTGTGAATCAAACCATATTAGACAAAAATCAAAAAAAAAAAATCGGACCCCAAGTACTTTACACCCAAAATTTTCGAGTCCTAATTTTTACATTAATTTTATTTGTTTTTGGTTGTGAACTAAACCATATTAGACAAAAATCCAAAAAAAAAAAATCGAACCCCAAGTACTTATTACCAGAAAATTTTTCAAGTAGTAGGAGATTCTGGTTGAAATGGGCTTACAACAAAACTATTTCGTTAAATGAATTTTGGACATTGATTTTATTGTTTTTGGGTTGTGAATCAAACCATATTAGACAAAAATCAAAAAAAAAAATCGGACCCCAAGTACCTACACCCAAAATTTTCGAGTCCTGAGTAGATTCTGGTTGAGATGGGCTTACAACAAAACTATTTCATTAAATGAATTTTTACATTGATTTTATTGTTTTTGGTTGTGAATCAAACCATATTAGACAAAAATCAAAAAAAAAAAAAATCGGACCCCAAGTACTTACACAAAAAATTTTTCGAGTCCTAATTTTCACTTTGATTTTATTGTTTTTAGTTGTGAATCAAACCATATTAGACAAAAATCCAAAAAAAAAAAATCGGACCCCAAGTACTTACACCCAAAATTTTCAAGTAGTAGGAAATTCTGGTTGAAATGGGCTTACAACATAAAACTATTTCGTTAAATGAATTTTTACATTGATTTTATTGTTTTTTATTTGTGAATCAAACCATATTAGACAAAAATACAAAAAAATCACACCCCAAATACTTACACCCAAAATTTTCGAGTCCTAGTAGATTCTGGTTGAAATGGCTTACAACAAAACTATTTCGTTAAATGAATTTTACATTGATTTTATTGTTTTTGGTTGTGAATCAAACCATATTAGACAAAAATCCAAAAAAAAAAAATCGGACCCCAAGTACTTACACAAAAAATTTTCGAGTCCTAGTAGATTCTGGTTGAGATGGCTTACAACAAAACTATTTCGTTAAATGAATTTTTACATTGATTTTATTGTTTTTGGTTGTGAATCAAACCCTATTAGACACAAATCCAAAAAAAAAAAAATCGGACCCCAAGTACTTACACCCAAAATTTTCGAGTCCTAGTAGATTCTGGTTGAAATGGGCTTACAACAAAACTATTTCGTTAAATGAATTTTTACATTGATTTTATTGTTTTTGGTTGTGAATCAAACCATATTAGATAAAAATCCAAGAAAAAAAAAATCGGACCCCTAGTGCTTACACCCAAAATTTTCGAGTCTTAGTAGATTCTGGTTGAAATGGGCTTAGAACAAAACTATTTCGTTAAATGAATTTTTACATTGATTTTATTGTTTTTCGGTTGTGAATCAAACCATATTAGACAAAAAATCAAAAAAAAAAAAAAATCACACCCCAAGTACTTACACCCAAAATTTCAAGTCCTAATTTTCACATTGATTTTATTGTTTTTGGTTGTGAATCAAACCATACTAGACAAAAATCTAAAAAAAAAAAAAATCGGACCCCAAGTACTTACACCAAAAATTTTCGGAGTAGTAGGAGGTTCTGGTTGAAATGGGGCTTACAACAAAACTATTTCGTTAAATGAATTTTTACATTGATTTTATTGTTTTTGGTTGTGAATCAAACCATATTAGACAAAAAAAAAAAAAAAAAAAAAATCGGACCCCAAGTACTTACACCCAAAATTTTCGAGTCCCTAGTAGATTCTGGTTGAGATGGGCTTACAACAAAACTATTTCGTTAAATTGAATTTTTACATTGATTTTATTGTTTTTGGTTGTGAATCAAAACATATTAGACAAAAATCCAAAAAAAAAAAAATCGGACCCCCAAGTACTTACACCCAAAATTTTCGAGTTCTGGTAGATTCTGATTGCAATGGGCTTACAACAAAACTATTTCGTTAAATGAATTTTTTACATTGATTTTATTATTTTTTGGTTGTGAATCAAAGCATTTTAGACAAAAATCCAAAAAAAACAACGGACCTCAAGTACTTACACCCAAATTTTTCGAGTCCTAGTAGATTCTGGTTGAAATGGGCTTACAACAAAAACTATTTCGTTAAATGAATTTTTACATTGATTTTTATGTTTTTTGGTTGTGAATAAACCATATTAGACAAAAATCCAAAAAAAAAAATCGGACCCAAAGAACTTACACCCAAAGTTTTCGAGTAGTAGTAGATTCTAGTTGAAATGGGCTTACAACAAAACTGTTTCGTTAAATGAATTTTTACATTGATTTTATTGTTTTTGGTTGTGAATCAAACGATATTAGACAAAAATCCAAAAAAAAAAAAAAATCGGACCCAAGTACTTACAGCCAAAATTTTCGGAGTCCTAGTAGATTCTGGGTTGAAATGGGCTTACAACAAAACTATTTCGTTAAATGAATTTTTATATTGATTTTATTGTTTTTGGTTGTGAATCAAACCATATTAGACAAAAATCCAAAAAAAAAAATCGGACCCCAAAGTACTTACACCCAAAGTTTTCGAGTAGTAGGAGATTCTAGTTGAAATCGGGCTTACAACAAAACTGTTTCGTTAAATGAATTTTTACATTTGATTTTATTGTTTTTTGGTTGTAAATCAAACGATATTAGACAAAAATCCAAAAAAAAAAAAAAATCGGACCCTAAGTACTTACAGCCAAAATTTTCGAGTCCTAGTAGATTCTGGTTGAAATGGGCTTACAACAAAACTATTTCGTTAAATGAATTTTTACATTGATTTTATTGTTTTTATTTGTGAATCAAAGCATATTAGTCAAAAATCCAAGAAAATCACACCCCAAATACTTACACCCAAAATTTTCGAGTCCTAGTAGATTCTGGTTGAAATGGGCTTACAACAAAACTATTTCGTTAAATGAATTTTACATTGATTTTATTGTTTTTGGTTGTGAATCAAACCATATTAGACAAAAATCCAAAAAAAAAATCGGACCCCAAGTACTTACACAAAAAATTTTCGAGTCCTAGTAGATTCTGGTTGAGATGGGCTTACAACAAAACTATTTCGTTAAATGAATTTTTTACATTGATTTTTATTGTTTTTGGTTGTGAATCAAACCATATTAGACACAAATCCAAAAAAAAAAGAAAACGGAGCCCAAGTACTTACACCCAAAATTTTCGAGTCCTAGTAGATTCTGGTTGAAATGGGCTTACAACAAAACTATTTCGTTAAATGAATTTTTACATTGATTTTATTGTTTTTGGTTGTGAATCAAACCATATTAGATAAAAATCCAAGAAAAAAAAAATCGGACCCCTAGTGCTTACACCCAAAATTTTCGAGTCCTAGTAGATTCTGGTTGAAATGGGCTTAGAACAAAACTATTTCGTTAAATGAATTTTTACATTGATTTTATTGTTTTTGGTTGTGAATCAAACCATATTAGACAAAAATCAAAAAAAAAAAAAATCGGACCCCAAGTACTTACACCCAAAATTTTCGAGTCCTAATTTTTACATTGATTTTATTGTTTTTGGTTGTGAACCAAACCATATTAGACAAAAATCCAAAAAAAAAATCGGACCCCAAGTACTTACACCCAAAATTTTCAAGTAGTAGGAGATTCTGGTTGAAATGGGGCTTACAACAAAACTATTTCGTTAAATGAATTTTTACATTGATTTTATTGTTTTTATTTGTGAATCAAAGCATATTAGACAAAAATCCAAAAAAATCACACCCCAAATACTTACACCCAAAATTTTCGAGTCCTAGTAGATTCTGGGTTGAAATGGGCTTACAACAAAACTATTTCGTTAAATGAATTTTACATTGATTTTATTGTTTTTGGTTGTAAATCAAACCATATTAGACAAAAATCCAAAAAAAAAATCGGACCCCAAGTACTTACACAAAAAATTTTCGAGTCCTAGTAGATTCTGGTTGAGATGGCTTACAACAAAACTATTTCGTTAAATGAATTTTTACATTGATTTTATTGTTTTTGGTTGTGAATCAAACCCTATTAGACACAAATTCAAAAAAAAAAAAAATCGAACCCCAAGTACTTACACCCAAAATTTTCGAGTCCTAGTAGATTCTGGTTGAAATGGGCTTACAACAAAACTATTTCGTTAAATGAATTTTTACATTGATTTTATTGTTTTTGGTTGTGAATTAAACAATATTAGAAAAAAATCCAAAAAAAAAAATCGAACGCCAAGTACTTACACCCAAAATTTTCGAGTCATAGTAGATTCTGGTTGAAATGGGCTTACAACAAAACTATTTTGTTAAATGAATTTTTACATTGATTTTATTGTTTTTGGTTGTAAATCAAACCATATTAGACAAAAATCCAAAAAAAAAAATTCGGACCCCTAGTGCTTACACCCAAAATTATCGAGTCCAAATAGATTCTAATTGAAATGGGCTTAGAACAAAACTATTTCGTTAAATGAATTTTTACATTGATTTTATTGTTTTTGGTTGTGAATCAAACCATATTAGACAAAAATCCAAAAAAAAAATCGGACCCAAAGTACTTACACCCAAAGTTTTCGAGTAGTAGGAGATTCTTGTTGAAATGGGCTTACAACAAAACTGTTTCGTTAAATGAATTTTTACATTGATTTTATTGTTTTTGGTTGTGAATCAAACGATATTAGACAAAAATCCAAAAAAAAAAAAATCGGACCCCAAGTACTTACAGCCAAAATTTTCGAGTCCTAGTAGATTCTGGTTGAAATGGGCTTACAACAAAACTATTTCGTTAAATGAATTTTTACATTGATTTTATTGTTTTTATTTGTGAATCAAAGCATATTAGTCAAAAATCCAAGAAAATCGCACCCCAAATACTTACACCCAAAATTTTCGAGTCCTAGTAGATTCTGGTTGAAATGGGCTTACAACAAAACTATTTCGTTAAATGAATTTTACATTGATTTTATTGTTTTTGGTTGTGAATCAAACCATATTAGACAAAAATCCAAAAAAAAAATCGGACCCCAAGTACTTACACAAAAAATTTTCGAGTCCTAGTAGATTCTGGTTGAGATGGGCTTACAACAAAACTATTTCGTTAAATGAATTTTTACATTGATTTTATTGTTTTTGGTTGTAAATCAAACCATATTAGACACAAATCCAAAAAAAAAAAAAAAACGGAGCCCAAGTACTTACACCCAAAATTTTCGAGTCCTAGTAGATTCTGGTTGAAATGGGCTTACAACAAAACTATTTCGTTAAATGAATTTTTACATTGATTTTATTGTTTTTGGTTGTGAATCAAACCATATTAGATAAAAATCCAAGAAAAAAAAAATCGGACCCCTAGTGCTTACACCCAAAATTTTCGAGTCCTAGTAGATTCTGGTTGAAATGGGCTTAGAACAAAACTATTTCGTTAAATGAATTTTTACATTGATTTTATTGTTTTTGGTTGTGAATCAAACCATATTAGACAAAAATCAAAAAAAAAAAAATCGGACCCCAAGTACTTACACCCAAAATTTTCGAGTCCTAATTTTTACATTAATTTTATTGTTTTTGGTTGTGAACCAAACCATATTAGACAAAAATCCAAAAAAAAAAATCGAACCCCAAGTACTTATACCCAAAATTTTCAAGTAGTAGGAGATTCTGGTTGAAATGGGCTTACAACAAAACTATTTCGTTAAATGAATTTTGACATTGATTTTATTGTTTTTGGTTGTGAATCAAACCATATTAGACAAAAATCAAAAAAAAAAATCGGACCCCAAGTACCTACACCCAAAATTTTCGAGTCCTAGTAGATTCTAGTTGAGATGGGCTTACAACAAAACTATTTCATTAAATGAATTTTTACATTGATTTTATTGTTTTTGGTTGTGAATCAAACCATATTAGACAAAAATCAAAAAAAAAAAATCGGACCCCAAGTACTTACACAAAAAATTTTCGAGTCCTAATTTTCACTTTGATTTTATTGTTTTTAGTTGTGAATCAAACCATATTAGACAAAAATCCAAAAAAAAAAAATCGGACCCCAAGTACTTACACCCAAAATTTTCAAGTAGTAGGAAATTCTGGTTGAAATGGGCTTACAACAAAACTATTTCGTTAAATGAATTTTAACATTGATTTTATTGTTTTTATTTGTGAATCAAACCATATTAGACAAAAATACAAAAAAATCACACCCCAAATACTTACACCCAAAATTTTCGAGTCCTAGTAGATTCTGGTTGAAATGGGCTTACAACAAAACTATTTCGTTAAATGAATTTTACATTGATTTTATTGTTTTTGGTTGTGAATCAAACCATATTAGACAAAAATCCAAAAAAAAAAATCGGACCCCAAGTACTTACACAAAAAATTTTCGAGTCCTAGTAGATTCTGGTTGAGATGGCTTACAACAAAACTATTTCGTTAAATGAATTTTTACATTGATTTTATTGTTTTTGGTTGTGAATCAAACCCTATTAGACACAAATCCAAAAAAAAAAAAAATCGGACCCCAAGTACTTACACCCAAAATTTTCGAGTCCTAGTAGATTCTGGTTGAAATGGGCTTACAACAAAACTATTTCGTTAAATGAATTTTTACATTGATTTTATTGTTTTTGGTTGTGAATCAAACCATATTAGATAAAAATCCAAGAAAAAAAAAATCGGACCCCTAGTGCTTACACCCAAAATTTTCGAGTCTTAGTAGATTCTGGTTGAAATGGGCTTAGAACAAAACTATTTCGTTAAATGAATTTTTACATTGATTTTATTGTTTTTGGTTGTGAATCAAACCATATTAGACAAAAATCAAAAAAAAAAAAAATCACACCCCAAGTACTTACACCCAAAATTTTCAAGTCCTAATTTTCACATTGATTTTATTGTTTTTGGTTGTGAATCAAACCATACTAGACAAAAATCTAAAAAAAAAAAAATCGGACCCCAAGTACTTACACCCAAAATTTTCGAGTAGTAGGAGGTTCTGGTTGAAATGGGCTTACAACAAAACTATTTCGTTAAATGAATTTTTACATTGATTTTATTGTTTTTGGTTGTGAATCAAACCATATTAGACAAAAAAAAAAAAAAAAAAAAATCGGACCCCAAGTACTTACACCCAAAATTTTCGAGTCCTAGTAGATTCTGGTTGAGATGGGCTTACAACAAAACTATTTCGTTAAATGAATTTTTACATTGATTTTATTGTTTTTGGTTGTGAATCAAACCTTATTAGACAAAAATCAAAAAAAAAAAAATCGTACCCCAAGTACTCACACCAAAAATTTTCGAGTCCTAAGTTCACATTGATTTTATTGTTTTTGGTTGTGAATCAAACCATATTAGACAAAAATCCAAAAAAAACAAAATCGGACCCCAAGTACTTACACCCAAAATTTTCAAGTAGTAGGAGATTCTGGTTGAAATGGGCTTACAACAAAACTATTTCGTTAAATGAATTTTACATTGATTTTATTGTTTTTGGTTGTGAATCAAACCATATTAGACAAAAATCCAAAAAAAAAATCGGACCCCAAGTACTTACACAAAAAAATTTCGAGTCCTAGTAGATTCTGGTTGAGATGGGCTTACAACAAAACTATTTTGTTAAATGAATTTTTACATTGATTTTATTGTTTTTGGTTGTGAATCAAAACATATTAGACAAAAATCCAAAAAAAAAAAATCGGACCCCAAGTACTTACACCCAAAATTTTCGAGTTCTGGTAGATTCTGATTGCAATGGGCTTACAACAAAACTATTTCGTTAAATGAATTTTTACATTGATTTTATTATTTTTGGTTGTGAATCAAAGCATTTTAGACAAAAATCCAAAAAAACAACGGACCTCAAGTACTTACACCCAAATTTTTCGAGTCCTAGTAGATTCTGGTTGAAATGGGCTTACAACAAAACTATTTCGTTAAATGAATTTTTACATTGATTTTATTGTTTTTGGTTGTGAATAAACCATATTAGACAAAAATCCAAAAAAAAAAATCGGACCCAAAGAACTTACACCCAAAGTTTTCGAGTAGTAGGAGATTCTAGTTGAAATGGGCTTACAACAAAACTGTTTCGTTAAATGAATTTTTACATTGATTTTATTGTTTTTGGTTCTGAATCAAACGATATTAGACAAAAATCCAAAAAAAAAAAAAATCGGACCCCAAGTACTTACAGCCAAAATTTTCGAGTCCTAGTAGATTCTGGTTGAAATGGGCTTACAACAAAACTATTTCGTTAAATGAATTTTTATATTGATTTTATTGTTTTTGGTTGTGAATCAAACCATATTAGACAAAAATCCAAAAAAAAAAATCGGACCCAAAGTACTTACACCCAAAGTTTTCGAGTAGTAGGAGATTCTAGTTGAAATGGGCTTACAACAAAACTGTTTCGTTAAATGAATTTTTACATTGATTTTATTGTTTTTGGTTGTAAATCAAACGATATTAGACAAAAATCCAAAAAAAAAAAAAAATCGGACCCCAAGTACTTACAGCCAAAATTTTCGAGTCCTAGTAGATTCTGGTTGAAATGGGCTTACAACAAAACTATTTCGTTAAATGAATTTTTACATTGATTTTATTGTTTTTATTTGTGAATCAAAGCATATTAGTCAAAAATCCAAGAAAATCACACCCCAAATACTTACACCCAAAATTTTCGAGTCCTAGTAGATTCTGGTTGAAATGGGCTTACAACAAAACTATTTCGTTAAATGAATTTTACATTGATTTTATTGTTTTTGGTTGTGAATCAAACCATATTAGACAAAAATCCAAAAAAAAAATCGGACCCCAAGTACTTACACAAAAAATTTTCGAGTCCTAGTAGATTCTGGTTGAGATGGGCTTACAACAAAACTATTTCGTTAAATGAATTTTTACATTGATTTTATTGTTTTTGGTTGTGAATCAAACCATATTAGACACAAATCCAAAAAAAAAAGAAAACGGAGCCCAAGTACTTACACCCAAAATTTTCGAGTCCTAGTAGATTCTGGTTGAAATGGGCTTACAACAAAACTATTTCGTTAAATGAATTTTTACATTGATTTTATTGTTTTTGGTTGTGAATCAAACCATATTAGATAAAAATCCAAGAAAAAAAAAATCGGACCCCTAGTGCTTACACCCAAAATTTTCGAGTCCTAGTAGATTCTGGTTGAAATGGGCTTAGAACAAAACTATTTCGTTAAATGAATTTTTACATTGATTTTATTGTTTTTGGTTGTGAATCAAACCATATTAGACAAAAATCAAAAAAAAAAAAATCGGACCCCAAGTACTTACACCCAAAATTTTCGAGTCCTAATTTTTACATTGATTTTATTGTTTTTGGTTGTGAACCAAACCATATTAGACAAAAATCCAAAAAAAAAATCGAACCCCAAGTACTTATACCCAAAATTTTCAAGTAGTAGGAGATTCTGGTTGAAATGGGCTTACAACAAAACTATTTCGTTAAATGAATTTTTACATTGATTTTATTGTTTTTGGTTGTGAATCAAACCATATTAGACAAAAATCAAAAAAAAAAAATCGGACCCCAAGTACCTACACCCAAAATTTTCGAGTCCTAGTAGATTCTGGTTGAGATGGGCTTACAACAAAACTATTTCGTTAAATGAATTTTTACATTGATTTTATTGTTTTTGGTTGTGAATCAAACCATATTAGACAAAAATCAAAAAAAAAAATCGGACCCCAAGTACTTACACCCAAAATTTTCGAGTCCTAATTTTCACATTGATTTTATTGTTTTTAGTTGTGAATCAAACCATATTAGACAAAAATCCAAAAAAAAAAATCGGACCCCAAGTACTTACACCCAAAATTTTCAAGTAGTAGGAGATTCTGGTTGAAATGGGCTTACAACAAAACTATTTCGTTAAATGAATTTTTACATTGATTTTATTGTTTTTATTTGTGAATCAAACCATATAAGACAAAAATACAAAAAAATCACACCCCAAATACTTACACCCAAAATTTTCGAGTCCTAGTAGATTCTGGTTGAAATGGGCTTACAACAAAACTATTTCGTTAAATGAATTTTACATTGATTTTATTGTTTTTGGTTGTGAATCAAACCATATTAGACAAAAATCCAAAAAAAAAAATCGGACCCCAAGTACTTACACAAAAAATTTTCGAGTCCTAGTAGATTCTGGTTGAGATGGCTTACAACAAAACTATTTCGTTAAATGAATTATTACATTGATTTTATTGTTTTTGGTTGTGAATCAAACCCTATTAGACACAAATCCAAAAAAAAAAAAAATCGGACCCCAAGTACTTACACCCAAAATTTTCGAGTCCTAGTAGATTCTGGTTGAAATGGGCTTACAACAAAACTATTTCGTTAAATGAATTTTTACATTGATTTTATTGTTTTTGGTTGTGAATCAAACCATATTAGATAAAAATCCAAGAAAAAAAAAATCGGACCCCTAGTGCTTACACCCAAAATTTTCGAGTCTTAGTAGATTCTGGTTGAAATGGGCTTAGAACAAAACTATTTCGTTAAATGAATTTTTACATTGATTTTATTGTTTTTGGTTGTGAATCAAACCATATTAGACAAAAATCAAAAAAAAAAAAAATCACACCCCAAGTACTTACACCCAAAATTTTCGAGTCCTAATTTTCACATTGATTTTATTGTTTTTGGTTGTGAATCAAACCATACTAGACAAAAATCTAAAAAAAAAAATCGGACCCCAAGTACTTACACCAAAAATTTTCGAGTAGTAGGAGGTTCTGGTTGAAATGGGCTTACAACAAAACTATTTCGTTAAATGAATTTTTACATTGATTTTATTGTTTTTGGTTGTGAATCAAACCATATTAGACAAAAATCAAAAAAAAAAAAATCGGACCCCAAGTACTTACACCCAAAATTTTCGAGTCCTAGTAGATTCTGGTTGAGATGGGCTTACAACAAAACTATTTCGTTAAATGAATTTTTACATTGATTTTATTGTTTTTGGTTGTGAATCAAACCTTATTAGACAAAAATCAAAAAAAAAAAAAATCGTACCCCAAGTACTCACACCAAAAATTTTCGAGTCCTAAGTTCACATTGATTTTATTGTTTTTGGTTGTGAATCAAACCATATTAGACAAAAATCCAAAAAAAACAAAATCGGACCCCAAGTACTTACACCCAAAATTTTCAAGTAGTAGGAGATTCTGGTTGAAATGGGCTTACAACAAAACTATTTCGTTAAATGAATTTTACATTGATTTTATTGTTTTTGGTTGTGAATCAAACCATATTAGACAAAAATCCAAAAAAAAAATCGGACCCCAAGTACTTACACAAAAAAATTTCGAGTCCTAGTAGATTCTGGTTGAGATGGGCTTACAACAAAACTATTTCGTTAAATGAATTTTTACATTGATTTTATTGTTTTTGGTTGTGAATCAAAACATATTAGACAAAAATCCAAAAAAAAAAAATCGGACCCCAAGTACTTACACCCAAAATTTTTGAGTCCTAGTAGATTCTGATTGCAATGGGCTTACAACAAAACTATTTCGTTAAATGAATTTTTACATTGATTTTATTGTTTTTGGTTGTGAATCAAAGCATTTTAGACAAAAATCCAAAAAAACAACGGACCTCAAGTACTTACACCCAAATTTTTCGAGTCCTAGTAGATTCTGGTTGAAATGGGCTTACAACAAAACTATTTCGTTAAATGAATTTTTACATTGATTTTATTGTTTTTGGTTGTGAATCAAACCATATTAGACAAAAATCCAAAAAAAAAATCGGACCCCAAGTACTTACACCCAAAATTTTCGAGTCCTAGTAGATTCTGGTTGAAATGGGCTTACAACAAAACTATTTCGTTAAATGAATTTTTACATTGATTTTATTGTTTTTGGTTGCGAATCAAAGCATATTAGACAAAAATCCAAAAAAAAAGTCGGACCCCAACTACTTACACCCAAAATTTTCTAGTCCTAGTAGATTCTGGTTGAAATGGGCTTACAACAAAACTATTTCGTTAAATGAATTTTTACATTGATTTTATTGTTTTTGGTCGTGAATCAAAGCATATTAAACAAAAATCCAAACAAAAAAAATCGGACCCCAAGTACTTACACCCAAAATTTTCGAGTCCTAGTAGATTCTGGTTGAAATGGGCTTACAACAAAACTATTTCGTTAAATGAATTTTTACATTGATTTTATTGTTTTTGGTTGTGAATCAAACCATATTAGACAAAAATCAAAAAAAAAATCGGACCCCAAGTACTTACACCCAAAATTTTCAAGTCCTAGTAGATTCTGGTTGAAATGGGCTTACAACAAAACTATTTCGTTAAATGAATTTTTACATTGATTTTATTGTTTTTGGTTGTGAATCAAACCATATTAGACAAAAATCCAAAAAAAAATCGGACCCCAAGTACTTACACCCAAAATTTTTGAGTCCTAGAATATTCTGGTTGAAATGGGCTTACAACAAAACTATTTCGTTAAATGAATTTTTACATTGATTTTATTGTTTTTGGTTGTAAATGAAAGCATATTAGACAAAAATCCAAAAAAAAAAAAATCGGACCCCAAGTACTTACACCCAAAATTTTCGAGTCCTAGTAAATTCTGGTTGAAATGGGCTTACAACAAAACTATTTCGTTAAATGAATTTTTACATTGATTTTATTGTTTTTGGTTGTGAATCAAAGCACATTAGACAATAATCCAAAAAAAAATCGGACCCCAAGCACTTACACCCAAAATTTTCGGGTCCTAGTAGATTTTGGTTGAAATGGGCTTACAACAAAACTATTTCGTTAAATGAATTTTTACATTGATTTTATGGTTTTTGGTTGTGAATCAAACCATATTAGACAAAAATCCAAAAAAAAAAATCGGACCCCAAGTACTTACACAAAAAATTTTCGAGTCCTAGTAGGTTCTGGTTGAAATGGGCTTACAACAAAACTATTTCGTTAAATGAATTTTTACATTGATTTTATTGTGTTTGGTTGTGAATCAAACCATATTAGACAAAAATCAAAAAAAAAAAAATCGGACCCCAAGTACTTACACCCAAAATTTTCGAGTCCTAGTAGATTCTGGTTGAAATGGGCTTACAACAAAACTATTTCGTTTTTTACATTGATTTTATTGTTTTTGGTTGTGAATCAAACCATATTAGACAAAAATAAAAAAAAAATCGGACCCCAAGTACTTACACCCAAATTTTTCGTGTCCTAGTAGATTCTGGTTGAAATGGGCTTACAACAAAACTATTTCGTTAAATGAATTTTTACATTGATTTTATTGTTTTTGGTTGTGAATCAAACCATATTAGACAAAAATCCAAAAAAAAAAATCGGACCCCAAGAACATACACCCAAAATTTTCGAGTCCTAGTAGATTCTGGTTGAAAAGGGCTTACAACAAAACTATTTCGTTAAATGAATTTTTACATTGATTTTATTGTTTTTGGTTGTGAATCAAACCATATTAGACAAAAATCCAAGAAAATAAAATCGAACACCAAGTGCTTACACCCAAAATTTTCGAGTCCTAGTAGATTCTGGTTGAAATGGGCTTACAACAAAACTATTTCGTTAAATGAATTTTTACATTGATTTTATTGTTTTTGGTTGTGAATCAAACCATATTAGACAAATATCCAAAAAAAAAAAAAAAATCGGACCCCAAGTACTTACACCCAAAATTTTCGAGTCCTAGTAGATTCTGGTTATAATGGGCTTACAACAAAACTATTTCCTTAAATGAATTTTTACATTGATTTTATTGTTTTTTTTTGTGAATCAAACCATATTAGACAAAAATCCAAAAAAAAATCGGACCCCAAGTACTTACACCCAAAATTTTCGAGTCCTAATAGATTCTGGTTGAAATGGGCTTACAACAAAACTATTTCGTTAAATGAATTTTTACATTGATTTTACTGTTTTTGGTTGTGAATCAAACCATATTAGACAAAAATCCAAAAAAAAAAAAATCGGATCCCAAGTATTTACACCCAAAATTTTCGAGTCCTAGTAGATTCTGGTTGAAATGGGCTTACAACAAAACTATTTCGTTAAATGAATTTTTACATTGATTTAATTGTTTTTAGTTGTAAATCAAACCATATTAGACAAAAATCCATAAAAAAAAAATCGGACCCCAAGTACTTACACCCAAAATTTTCGAGTCCTAGTAGATTCTGGTTGAAATGGGCTTACAACAAAACTGTTTCGTTAAATGAATTTTTACATTGATTTTATTGTCTTTGGTTGTGAATCAAACCATATTAGACAAAAATCCAAAAAAAAAAAATCGGACCCCAAATACTTACACCCAAAATTTTCGAGTCCTAGTAGATTCTGGTTGAAATGGGCTTACAACAAAACTATTTCGTTAAATGAATTTTTACATTGATTTTATTGTTTTTGGTTGTGAATCAAACCATATTAGACAAAAATCCAAAGAAAAAAATCGGACCCCAAGTACTTACACCCAAAATTTTCGAGTCCTAGTAGATTCTGGTTGAAATGGGCTTACAACAAAACTATTTCGTTAAATGAATTTTTACATTGATTTTATTGTTTTTGGTTGTGAATCAAACCATATTAGACAAAAATCCAAAAAAAAAAATCGGACCCCAAGTACTTACACCCAAAATTTTCGAGTCCTAGTAGATTCTGGTTATAATGGGCTTACAACAAAACTATTTCCTTAAATGAATTTTTACATTGATTTTATTGTTTTTTTTTGTGAATCAAACCATATTAGACAAAAATCCAAAAAAAAATCAAACCCCAAGTACTTACACCCAAAATTTTCGAGTCCTAGTAGATTCTGGTTGAAATGGGCTTACAACAAAACTATTTCGTTAAATGAATTTTAACATTGATTTTATTGTTTTTGGTTGTGAATCAAAGCATATTAGACAAAAATCCAAAAAAAAAAAATCGGACCCCAAGTACTTACACCCAAAATTTTCGAGTCCTAGTAGATTCTGGTTGAAATGGGCTTACAACAAAACTATTTCATTAAATGAATTTTTACATTGATTTTATTGTTTTTGGTTGTGAATCAAACCATATTAGACAAAAATCCAAAAAAAAAATCAGACAACAAGTACTTACACCCAAAGTTTTCGAGTCCTAGTAGATTCTGGTTGAAATGGGCTTACAACAAAACAATTTCGTTAAATGAATTTTACATTGATTTTATTGTTTTTAGTTGTAAATCAAACCATATTAGATAAAAATCCAATAAAGTAATCGGACCCCAAGTACTTGCACCCAAAATTTTCGAGTCCTAGTAGATTCTGGTTGAAATGGGCTTACAACAAAACTATTTCGTTAAATGAATTTTTACATTGATTTTATTGTTTTTGGTTGTGAATCAAACCATATTAGACAAAAATCCAAAAAAAAAATCGGACCCCAAGTACTTACACCCAAAATTTTCGAGTCCTAGTAGATTCTGGTTGAAATGGGCTTACAACAAAACTATTTCGTTAAATGAATTTTTACATTGATTTTATTGTTTTTGGATGTGAATCAAACCATATTAGATAAAAAATCTAAGAAAAAAATACGGACCCCAAGTGCTTACACCCAAAATTTTCGAGTCCTAGTAGATTCTGGTTGAAATGGACTTACAACAAAACTATTTCGTTAAATGAATTTTTACATTGATTTTATTGTTTTTGGTTGTGAATCAAACCATATTAGACAAAAATCCAAAATCAAAAAAAAATCGAACCCCAAGTACCTACACCCAAAATTTTCGAGTCCTAGTAGATTCTGGTTGAAATGGGCTTACAATAAAACTATTTCGTTAAATGAATTTTTACATTGATTTTATTGTTTTTGGTTGTAAATAAACCATATTAGACAAAAATCCAAAAAAAAAAAATCGGACCCCTAGTTCTTACACAGAAAATTTTCGAGTCCTAGTAGATTCTGGTTGAAATGGGCTTACAACAAAACTATTTCGTTGAATGAATTTTTACATTGATTTTTTTGTTTTTGGTTGTGAATCAAACCATATTAGACAAAAATCCAAAAAAAAAAAATCGGACCCCAAGTACTTACACCCAAAATTTTCGAGTCCTAGTAGATTCTGGTTGAAATGGGCTTACAACGAAACTATTTCGTTAAATGAATTTTTACATTGATTTTATTGTTTTTGGTTGTGAATCAAACGATATTAGACAAAAATCCAAAAAAAAAAAAAATCGGACCCCAAATACTTACACCCAAAATTTTCAAGTCCTAGTAGATTCTGGTTTAAATGGGCTTACAACAAAACTATTTCGTTAAATGAATTTTTACATAGATTTTATTGTTTTTGGTTGTGAATCAAACCATATTAGACAAAAATCCAAAAAAAAAAATCGGACCCCAAGTACCTACACCCAAATTTTTCGAGTCCTAGTAGATTCTGATTGAAATGGGCTTACAACAAAACTATTTCGTTAAATGAATTTTTATATTGAATTTATTGTTTTTGGTTGTGAATCAAACCATATTAGACAAAAATCAGAAAAAAAAAATTCGGACCCCTAGTGCTTACACCAAAAATTTTCGAGTCCTAGTAGATTCTGGTTGAAATGGGCTTACAATAAAACTATTTCGTTAAATGAATTTTTACATTGATTTTATTGTTTTTGGTTGTGTATCAAACCATATTAGACAAAAATCCAAAAAAAATACCGGAACCCAAGTACCTACACGCAAAATTTTCGAGTAGTAGGAGATTCTGGTCGAAATGGGCTTACAACAAAACAATTTCGTTAAATGAATTTTTACATTGATTTTATTGTTTTTGGTTGTGAATCAAACCATATTAGATAAAAAACCAAAAAAAAAATCGGACCCCAAGTATTTACACCCAAAATTTTCGAGTCCTAGTAGATTCTAGTTGGAATGGGCTTGCAACAAAACTATGTCATTAAATGAATTTTTACATTGATTTTATTGTTTTTGGTTGTGAATCAAACCATATTAGACAAAAATCTAAAAAAAAAAATCGGACCCCAAGTACTTACACCCAAAATTTTCCAGTAGTAGGAGATTCTAGTTGAAATGGGCTTACAACAAAACTATTTCGTAAATGAATTTTTACATTGATTTTATTGTTTTTGGTTGTGAATCAAACGATATTAGACAAAAATCCAAAAAAAAAAAAAAATCGGACCCCAAATACTTACACCCAAAATTTTCAAGTCCTAGTAGATTCTGGTTTAAATGGGCTTACAACAAAACTATTTCGTTAAATGAATTTTTACATAGATTTTATTGTTTTTGGTTGTGAATCAAACCATATTAGACAAAAATCCAAAAAAAAAAATCGGACCCCAAGTACCTACACCCAAATTTTTCGAGTCCTAGTAGATTCTGGTTGAAATGGGCTTACAACAAAACTATTTCTTTAAATGAATGTTTACATTGATTTTATTGTTTTTGGTTGTGAATCAAACCATATAAGACAAAAATCCAAAAAAAAAATCGGACCCCAAGTACTTACACCCAAAATTTTCGAGTCTTAGTTGATTCTGGTTGAAATGGGCTTACAACAAAACTATTTCGTTAAACGAATTTTTACATTGATTTTATTGTTTTTGGTTGTGAATCAAAGCATATTAGACAAAAATCCAAAAAAAAAAAATTCGGACCCCAAGTACTTACACCCAAAATTTTCGAGTCCTAGTAGATTCTGGTTGAAATGGGCTTACAACAAAACTATTTCGTTAAATGAACTTTTACATTGATTTTATTGTTTTTGGTTGTGAATCAAACCATATTAGACAAAAATCCAAAAAAAAAATCAGACCCCAAGTACTTACACCCAAAGTTTTTGAGTCCTAGTAGATTCTGGTTGAAATGGGCTTACAACAAAACAATTTTGTTAAACGAATTTTACATTGATTTTATTGTTTTTGGTTGTAAATCAAACCATATTAGATAAAAATCCAAAAAAAAAATCGGACCCCAAGTACTTACACCCAAAATTTTCGAGTCCTAGTAGATTCTGGTTGAAATGGGCTTACAACAAAATTATTTTGTTAAATGAATTTTTACATTGATTTTATTGTTTTTGGTTGTCAATCAAACCATATTAGACAAAAATCCAAAAAAAAAAATCGGACCCCAAGTACTTACACCCAAAATTTTCGAGTCCTAGTAGATTCTGGTTGAAATGGGCTTTCAAAGAAACTATTTCGTTAAATGAATTTTTACATTGATTTTATTGTTATTGGTTGTGAATCAAACCATATTAGACAGAAATCCAAGAAAAAAAAATCGAACCCCAAGTGCTTACACCCAAAATTTTCGAGTCCTAGTAGATTCTGGTTGAAATGGGCTTACAACAAAACTATTTCGTTAAATGAATTTTTACATTGATTTTATTGTTTTTGGTTGTGAATCAAACCATATTAGACAAAAATCCAAAAAAAAAAAATCGGACCCCAAGTACTTACACCCAAAATTTTCGAGTCCTAGTAGATTCTGGTTGAAATGAGCTTACAACAAAACTATTTCGTCAAATGAATTTTTACATTGATTTTATTGTTTTTTTTTGTAAATCAAACCATATTAGACAAAAATCCAAAAAAAAAATCCAACCCCAAGTACTTACACCCAAAATTTTCGAGTCCTAGTAGATTCTGGTTGAAATGGGCTTACAACAAAACTATTCCGTTAAATGAATTTTTACATTGATTTTATTGTTTTTGGTTGTGAATCAAAGCATATTAGACAAAAATCAAAAAAAAAAAAAATCGTACCCCAAGTACTTACACCCAAAATTTTCGAGTCCTAGTAGATTCTGGTTGAAATGGGCTTACAACAAAACTATTTCGTTAAATGAATTTTTACATTGATTTTATTGTTTTTGGTTGTGAATCAAACCATATAAGACAAAAATCCAAAAAAAAAAATCAGACCCCAAGCACTTACACCCGAAGTTTTCGAGTCCTAGTAGATTCTGGTTGAAATGGGCTTACAACAAAACTATTTCGTTAAATGAATTTTACATTGATTTTATTGTTTTTGGTTGTAAATCAAACCATATTAGATAAAAATCCAAAAAAGAAATCGGACCCCAAGTACTTACACCCAAAATTTTCGAGTCCTAGTAGATTCTGGTTGAAATGGGCTTACAATAAAACTATTTCGTTAAATGGATTTTTACATTGATTTTATTGTTTTTGGTTGTGAATCAAACCATATTAGACAAAAATCAAAAAAAAAAAAATTCGGACCCCTAGTGCTTACACCCAAAATTTTCGAGTCCAAGTAGATTCTGGTTGAAATGGGCTTACAACAAAACTTTTTCGTTAAATGAATTTTTACATTGATTTTATTGTTTTTGGTTGTGAATCAAACCATATTAGACAAAAATCCAAGAAAAAAATACGGACTCCAAGTGCTTACACCCAAAATTTTCGAGTCCTAGTAGATTCTGGTTGAAATGGACTTACAACAAAACTATTTCGTTTAATGAATTTTTACATTGATTTTATTGTTTTTGGTTGTGAATCAAACCATATTAGACAAAAATCCAAAATCAAAAAAAAATCGGACCCCAAGTACCTACACCCAAAATTTTTGAGTCCTAGTAGATTCTGGTTGAAATGGGCTTACAACAAAACTATTTCGTTAAATGAATTTTTACAGTGATTTTATTGTTTTTGGTTGTAAATCAAACCATATTAGACAAAAATCCAAAAAAAAAAAATCGGGCCCCTAGTTCTTACACCCAAAATTTTCGAGTCCTAGTAGATTCTGGTTGAAATGGGCTTACAACAAAACTATTTCGTTAAATGAATTTTTACATTGATTTTTTTGTTTTTGCTTGTGAATCAAACCATATTAGACAAAAATCCAAAATCAAAAAAAAATCGGACCCCAAGTACCTACACCCAAAATTTTTGAGTCCTAGTAGATTCTGGTTGAAATGGGCTTACAACAAAACTATTTCGTTAAATGAATTTTTACAGTGATTTTATTGTTTTTGGTTGTAAATCAAACCATATTAGACAAAAATCCAAAAAAAAAAAATCGGGCCCCTAGTTCTTACACCCAAAATTTTTGAGTCCTAGTAGATTCTGGTTGAAATGGGCTTACAACAAAACTATTTCGTTAAATGAATTTTTACATTGATTTTATTGTTTTTGGTTGTGAATCAAAGCATATTAGACAAAAATCAAAAAAAAAAAAAAAATCGGACCCCAAATACTTACACCCAAAATTTTCAAGTCCTAGTAGATTCTGGTTTATATGGGCTTACAACAAAACTATTTCGTTAAATGAATTTTTACATAGATTATATTGTTTTTGGTTGTGAATCAAACCATATTAGACAAAAATCCAAAAATAAAAAAAATCGGACCCCAAGTACCTACACTAAAATTTTTCGAGTCCTAGTAGATTCTGGTTGAAATGGGCTTACAACAAAACTATTTCGTTAAATGAATTTTTATATTGAATTTATTGTTTTTGGTTGTGAATCAAACCATATTAGACAAAAATCAAAAAAAAAAAAAATTCGGACCCCTAGTGCTTACACCCAAAATTTTCGAGTCCTAGTAGATTCTGGTTGAAATGGGCTTACAACAAAACTATTTCGTTAAATGAATTTTTACATTGATTTTATTGTTTTTGGTTGTGAATCAAACCATATTAGACAAAAATCCACAAAAAAAAAACAGACCCCAAGTACTTACACCCAAAAATTTTCGAGTCCTAGTAGATTCTGGTTGAAATGGGCTTACAATAAAACTATTTCGTTAAATGAATTTTTACATTGATTTTATTGTTTTTGGTTGTGAAACATACCATATTAGACAAAAATCAAAAAAAAAAAACCGGAACCCAAGTACCTACACGCATAATTTTCGAGTAGTAGGAGATTCTGGTCGAAATGTGCTTACAACAAAACTATTTCGTTAAATGAATTTTTACATTGATTTTATTGTTTTTGGTTGTGAATCAAACCATATTAGATAAAAAACCAAAAAGAAAAAATCGGGCCCCAAGTATTTACACCCAAAATTTTCGAGTCCTAGTAGATTCTAGTTGAAATGGGCTTGCAACAAAACTATGTCATTAAATGAATTTTTACATTGATTTTATTGTTTTTGGTTGTGAATCAAACCATATTAGACAAAAATCCAAAAAAAAAAAATCGGACCCCAAGTACTTACACCCAAAATTTTCCAGTAGTAGGAGATTCTGGTTGAAATGGGCTTACAACAAAACTATTTCGTAAATGAATTTTTACATTGATTTTATTGTTTTTGGTTGTGAATCAAACCATATTAGACAAAAATCAAAAAAAAAATCGGACCCCAAGTATTTACACCCAAAATTTTCGAGTCCTAGTAGATTCTGGTTGAAATGGGCTTACAACAAAACTATTTCGTTAAATGAATTTTTACATTGATTTTATTGTTTTTGGTTGTGAATCAAACCATATAAGACAAAAATCAAAAAAAAAATCGGACCCCAAGTACTTACACCAAAAATTTTCGAGTCCTAGTCGATTCTGGTTGAAATGGGCTTACAACAAAACTATTTCGTTTAATGAATTTTTACATTCATTTTACTGTTTTTGGTTGTGAATCAAACCATATTAGACAAATATCCAAAAAAAAAAATCAGACCCCAAGTACTTACACCCAAAATTTTCGAGTAGTAGGAGACTCTGGTTGAAATGGGTTTACAACAAAACTATTTCGTTAAATGAATTTTTACATTGATTTTATTGTTTTTGGTTGTGAATCAAAGCATATTAGACAAAAATCCAAAAAAAATCGGATACCAAGTACTTACACCCAAAATTTTCGAGTCCTAGTAGATTCTGGTTGAAATGGGCTTACAATAAAACTATTTCGTTAAATGAATTTTTACATAGATTTTATTGTTTTTGGTTGTGAATCAAACCATATTAGACAAAAATCCAAGAAAAAAAAAATCGGACCCCAAGTACTTACACCCAAAATTTTCGAGTCCTAGTAGATTCTGGTTGAAATGGGCTTACAACAAAACTATTTCGTTAAATGAATTTTTACATTGATTTTATTGTTTTTGGCTGTGAATAAAACCGTATTAGACAAAAATCCAAAAAAAAAAATTAAACCCCAAGTACTTACACCCAAAATTTTCGAGTCCTAGTAGATTCTGGTTGAAATGGGCTTACAACCAAACTATTTCGTTAAATGAATTTTTAAATTGATTTTATTGTTTTTGTTTGTGAATCAAACCATATTAGACAAAAATCGAAAAAAAAAATCGGACCCCAAGTAATAACACCCAAAATTTTCGAGTCCTAGTAGATTCTGGTTGAAATGGGCTTACAACAAAACTATTTCGTTAAATGAATTTTTACATTGATTTTATTGTTGTTGGTAGTGAATCAAAGCATATTAGACAAAAATCCAAAAAGAAAAATCGGACCCCAAGTACTTATACCCAAAATTTTCGAGTCCTAGTAGATTCAGGTTGAAATGGGCTTACAACAAAACTATTTCGTTAAATGAATTTTTACATTGATTTTATTGTTTTTGGTTGTGAATCAAACCATATTAGACAAAAATCCAAAAAAAAAAAATATATCGGACACCAAGTAGTTACACCCAAAATTTTCGAGTCCTAGTAGATTCTGGTTGAAATGGGCTTACAACAAAACAATTTCGTTAAATGAATTTTTACATTGATTTTATTAATTTTGGTTGTGAATCAAACCATATAAGACAAAAATCCAAAAAAAAAAAATTCGGACCCCTAGTGCTTACACCCAAAATTATCGAGTAGTAGAAGATTCTGGTTGAAATGGGCTTACAACAAAACTATTTCGTTAAATGAATTTTTACATTGATTTTATTGTTTTTGGTCGTGAATCAAAGCATATTAGACAAAAATCCAAAAAAAAAAATCGGACCCCTAGTACTTACACCCAAAATTTTCGAGTCCTAGTAGATTCTGGTTGAAATGGGCTTACAACAAAACTATTTCGTTAAATGAATGTTTACATTGATTTTATTGTTTTTGGTTGTGAATCAAAGCATATTAGACAAAAATCGAAAAAAAACGGACCCCAAGTACTTACACCCAAAATTTTCGAGTCCTAGTAGATTCTGGTTGAAATGAACTTACAACAAAACTATTTCGTTAAATGAATTTTTACATTGATTTTATTGTTTTTGGTTGTGAATCAAACCATATTAGACAAAAATCCAAAAAAAAAAAATCGGACCCCAAGTACTTACACCCAAAATTTTTGAGTCCTAGTAGATTCTGGTTGAAATGGGCTTACAACAAAACTATTTCGTTAAATAAATTTTTACATTGATTTTATTGTTTTTGGTTGTGAATCAAACCATATTAGACAAAAATCTAAAAAAAAAAAATCGGACCCCAAGTACCTGCACCCAAAATTTTCGAGTCCTAGTAGATTCTGGTTGAAATGGGCTTACAACAAAACTATTTCGTTAAATGAATTTTTACATTGATTTTATTGTTTTTGGTTGTGAATCAAACCATATTAGACAAAAATCCAAGAAAAAAAAATCGGACCCCAAGTACTTACACCAAAATTTTCGAGTCCTAGTAGATTCTGGTTGAAATGGGCTTACAACAAAAATATTTCGTTAAATGAATTATTACATTGATTTTATTGTTTTTGGTTGTAAATCAAACCATATTAGACAAAAATCCAAAAAAAAAAATCGGACCCCAAGTACTTACACCCAAAATATTCGAGTCCTAGTAGATTCTGGTTGAAATGGGCTTACAACAAAACTGTTTCGTTAAATGAATTTTTACATTAATTTTATTGTTTTTGGTTGTGAATCAAAGCATATTAGACAAAAATCAAAAAGAAAAAAAAATCGGACCCCAAGTACTTACACCCAAAATTTTTGAATCCTAGTAGATTCTGGTTGAAATGGGCTTACAACAAAACTATTTCGTTAAATGAGTTTTTACATTGATTTTATTGTTTTTGGTTGTGAATCAAACCACATTAGACAAAAATCGAAAAAAAAAAATCGGACCCCAAGTACTTACACCCAAAATTTTCGAGTCCTAGTAGATTCTGGTTGAAATGGGCTTACAACAAAACTGTTTCGTTAAATGAATTTTTACATTGATTCTATTGTTTTTGGTTGTGAATCAAACCATATTAGACAAAAATCCAAAAAAAAAAATCGGACCCCAAGTGCTTACACCCAAAATTTTAGAGTCCTAGTAGATTCTGGTTGAAATGGGCTTACAACAAAACTATTTCGTTAAATGAATTTTTACATTGATTTTATTGTTTTTGGTTGTGAATCAAACCATATTAGACAAAAATCCCAAAAAAAAAATCAGACCCCAAGTACTTACACCCAAAATTTTCGAGTCCTAGTAGATTCTGGTTGAAATGGGCTTACAAAAAAACTATTTCGTTAAATGAATTTTTACATTGATTTTATTGTTTTTGGTTGTGAATCAAACCATTTTAGACAAAAATCCAAAAAAAAAAATTCGGACCCCAAGAACTTACACCCAAAATTTTCAAGTCCTAGTAGATTCTGGTTGAAATGGGCTTACAACAAAACTATTTCGTTAAATGAATTTTTACATTGATTTTATTGTTTTTGGTTGTGAATCAAACCATATTAGACAAAAATCGAAAAAAAAAA
Source organism: Nephrotoma flavescens (assembly GCA_932526605.1). Classification (NCBI taxonomy): domain Eukaryota; kingdom Metazoa; phylum Arthropoda; class Insecta; order Diptera; family Tipulidae; genus Nephrotoma; species Nephrotoma flavescens. The sequence goes on along the minus strand of CAKOBK010000226.1, from coordinate 87,351 downwards.
ATCGGACCCCAAGTACTTACACCCAAAACTTTCGAGTCCTAGTAGATTCTGGTTGAAATGGGCTTACAACAAAAGTATTTCGTTAAATGAATTTTAACATTGATTTTATTGTTTTTGGTTGTGAATCAAACCATATTAGACAAAAATCCAAAAAAAAAATCGGACCCCAAGTACTTACACCCAAAATTTTCGAGTAGTAGGAGATTCTGGTTGAAATGGGCTTACAAAAAAACTATTTCGTTAAATGAATTTTTACATTGATTTTATTGTTTTTGGTTGTGAATCAAACCATATTAGACAAAAATCCAAAAAAAAAAATCGGACCCCAAGTACTTACACCCAAAATTTTCGAGTCCTAGAGATTCTGGTTGAAATGGGCTTACAACAAAACTATTTCATTAAATGAATTTTTACATTGGTTTTATAGTTTTTTGTTGTGAATCAAACCATATTAGACAAAAATCCAAAAAAAAAAAAAATCGGACCCCAAGTACTTACACCCAAAATTTTCGAGTCCTAGTAGATTCTGGTTGAAATGGGCTTACAACAAAACTATTTCGTTAAATGAATTTTAACATTGATTTTATTGTTTTTGGTTGTGAATCAAACCATATTAGACAAAAATCCAAAAAAAAAATCGGACCCCAAGTACTTACACCCAAAATTTTCGAGTAGTAGGAGATTCTGGTTGAAATGGGCTTACAAAAAAACTATTTCGTTAAATGAATTTTTACATTGATTTTATTGTTTTTGGTTGTGAATCAAACCATATTAGACAAAAATCCAAAAAAAAAAATCGGACCCCAAGTACTTACACCCAAAATTTTCGAGTCCTAGAGATTCTGGTTGAAATGGGCTTACAACAAAACTATTTCATTAAATGAATTTTTACATTGGTTTTATAGTTTTTTGTTGTGAATCAAACCATATTAGACAAAAATCCAAAAAAAAAAAATCGGACCCCAAGTACTTACACATAAAATTTTCGAGTCCTAGTAGATTCTGGTTGAAATGGGCTTACAACAAAACTATTTCGTTAAATGAATTTTTACATTGATTTTATTGTTTTTGGTTGTGAATCAAACCATATTAGACAAAAATCCAAGAAAAAAAATCGGACCCCAAGTACTTACACCCAAAATTTTAGAGTCCTAGTAGATTCTGGTTGAAATGGGCTTACAACAAAACTATTTCGTTAAATGAATTTTTACATTGATTTTATTGTTTTTGGTTGTGACTCAAAGCATATTAGACAAAAATCCAAAAAAAAAAATCGGACCCCTAGTACTTACACCCAAAATTTTTGAGTCCTAGTAGATTCTGGTTGAAATGGGCTTACAACAAAACTATTTCAGTAAATGAATTTTAACATTGATTTTATTGTTTTTGGTTGTGAATCAAACCATATTAGACAAAAATCCAAAAAAAAAAATCGGACCCCAAGTACTTACACCCAAAATATTCGAGTCCTAGTAGATTCTGGTTGAAATGGGCTTACAACAAAACTATTTCGTTAAATGAATTTTTACATTGATTTTATTGTTTTTGGTTGTGAATCAAACCATATTAGACAAAAATCCAAAAAAAAAAATCGGACCCCAAGTACTTACACCCAAAATATTCGAGTCCTAGTAGATTCTGGTTGAAATGGGCTTACAACAAAACTATTTCGTTAAATGAATTTTTACATTGATTTTATTGTTTTTGGTTGTGAATCAAAGCATATTAGACAAAAATCCAAAAAAAAAAATCGGACCCCAAGTACTTACACCCAAAATTTTCGAATCCTAGTAGATTCTGGTTGAAATGGGCTTACAACAAAACTATTTCGTTAAATGAATTTTTACATTGATTTTATTGTTTTTGGTTGTGAATCAAACCATATTAGACAAAAATCGAAAAAAAAAACCGGACCCCAAGTACTTACACATAAAATTTTCGAGTCCTAGTAGATTCTGGTTGAAATGGGCTTACAACAAAACTATTTCGTTAAATGAATTTTTACATTGATTTTATTGTTTTTGGTTGTGAATCAAACCATATTAGACTAAAATCCAAAAAATAAAATCGGACCCCAAGTACTAACACCCAAAATTTTAGAGTCCTAGTAGATTCTGGTTGAAATGGGCTTACAACAAAACTATTTCGTTAAATGAATTTTTACATTGATTTTATTGTTTTTGGTTGTGAATCAAACCATATTAGACAAAAATCCAAAAAAAAAATCGGACCCCAAGTACTTACACCGAAAATTTTCGAGTCCTAGTAGGTTCTGGTTGAAATGGGCTTACAACAAAACTATTTCGTTAAATGAATTTTTACATTGATTTTATTGTTTTTGGTTGTGAATCAAACCATATTAGACAAAAATCCAAAAAAAAAAATTCGGAGCCCAAGTACTTACACCCAAAATTTTCGAGTCCTAGTAGATTCTGATTGAAATGGGCTTACAACAAAACTATTTCGTTAAATGAATTTTTACATTGATTTTATTGTTTTTGGTTGTGAATCAAACCATATTAGACAAAAATCCAAAAAAAAATCGGACCCCAAGTACTTACACCCAAAGCTTTCGAGTCCTAGTAGATTCTGGTTGAAATGGGCTTACAACAAAACTATTTCGTTAAATGAATTTTTACATTGATTTTATTGTTTTTGGTTGTGAATCAAACCATATTAGACAAAAATCCAAAAAAAAAATTCGGACCCCAAGTACTGTTAAATCTCCAAGGTATGGCCAAGGCGTAAACTTGGCTTTGGATAATTTAATGTTTTTGCTACCTACTAGATTACCACTGGTGAGGTCTAGTAGATAGTAATGATGAGAGTGTTTTTACGTTGTTAATTAACTTCTGCTTTATTATACAAATATGTTTTTCTTTTATACAACTAAATTGCATAGCAAGCGGTTAAGAATACGTATTACATATAAACATTGCTTATATACATAGGTAATGCAATTAATGCCAAATATGCATAGTAAGCGTTTAAGACTAGTGTTACATATAAAAATTGCTTACATAGTTAATGCAATTAATGCCACGGTCGTTGCATATATATAATAAAAAGTGCAAGTTGTCATTAAATATAATACATTATGCCATGTTCAAACCCGTGATTGAACATACTGCGGGTCTCTACAATTGAGAGACCTTGGCCGTGGCGTCGGCCGTTGTGGTGGTGACATGTCTTCGGAGGAAACCCGGTGAGTTGTCTTGCGTCTGCAGAGATATAACAAAATTATGACCACTCCTATGATCACCATGGTGTAAGTCATCACGTAATGATGAATGTGATGCCCGACATTAGAAGAGTCCATTGATTTAGGTAAGGCCGTTTCCTTTAATTTTTGTTTAGCAATGGCCGTTTCAAGATTAATTATGTCCTTATTTAAACTGAGGTCCGCTGAATTGTTGGTGCCTCCCTCTGATGGAATCGTCGGTTGCTCCGATAAATATGATGAATTTTTCAGTTCACTCTGAATCTTTATTGATGCAGCAAAAGAAGAATTAATCATATAGGATTTTTCGTCGATAGTTGTGAGATAGAAACGCCCGTTTTTTAAAGTACATTTCCGATCCAGACTGAGTATCAAAGAATTTTGCAGCTTCATTGTGGTTATCTGACGATCACATATTAGATCAACGATTTTTGGTGCTATTACTGAAAATAGACATTTGTTTGTGTCTAATGGCATCCAATAGTTCAGTTGGTGCAATATAGTTGTTGTACAACCGTTCAAATTCTGCGCTACATGTCTTAATAGGTTCATTTCACATTGTGACTGATTTGATTGTATGTTGTAAATTGGCGAAATGGTACATAAATATCCATTATTTTTAATTTGAACGCATTGTTGTAGTTCATCGTTAGTTAGAGGAGCGAAACGTTCTCGATGCATATTTACTATGAGGTATTCTGTCGTTCGCATTATTATGTGTAATTGACCATTTTCGATTTTTGGGATTGGTACTATGTGAAATAATTGATACGTCTCCGAATATGCTAAAGGCATCTGGATGAGAAAGAGGATATGATTATTCGTGACTCTTGTCTGCACGGTTAGCAGGTTGTAAATGTGCCCAAGACTATTATCGTCATCGCCTTCAGGGATCATCATGGTTGGTGAAATATAATCTTTAATTCGGTTGATTTCCTCTTTCAATTGTTGAGGGGCCAACAGGGCTGGATGGATGTGTCCTTGATGGGCATTTATAATAACATCGATAATAACTCGTTGTTTATCTGCTATTCGCCTCATGATCATCATTATTTGAATAGTATATGTTGTAATCGATTGTACCCTGTCATAATGATCACCATCTATGGATAATTGTTGAATTTTTCCATCGAGATATAAGAACTGCTGTGAGATAATTTTAAAATGATTAGCTGTCGTCTCTCTGTCGTGTTTAAATACATTGATTGTTGAGTCTATGATTGACGTTTGATTTTGGATTAATGCCAATAAATATTTCTCATTATCTTCTGCCTTTTCCAGTTGATTCTCTATATGTGAAGCATTTTTTTGATTCATGATGCCGAACGCATCACCGAGAATGTATCATATGGTATCACCTATGTCACGTTTCTTCAGAGCGTGGTCCTTATTCGTTGACATAAGTAGGGCATTTTGCGATGTAATTTCCTGCATTTGTTCAGGTAACTGGTGTACCACTACATCACAGAGTTTTGGTCTCTTCCCCCCCCCCCGTCCACCCCGTTTGACAAGTGTTATTTAGATGACTGATGTAGTATTCTATAGAGCTGATGTCGTCCCAATATCCTGATAGGTTGTAGTTTACAATGATTTTCCACCGCAATGCCATCAGGTTAACAGTTCCGGTGTTGTGAAAATATATGCCGGCGTCCGTTGGTAGCGGTTCCACAGTGCTTTCAGTTGTTCCAAGGGAGAAGAGCCCTTGCATCATGCCGAGCATCAAGATTATTAGTCTCATCGTTGCTCCTTTTTTGAATATTACTTTATTGTGATAAACTTGTCTTTTCTTTTTAACTTCTCGGGGAGGTTGAACACGTAAAGGTATCGTTGGTTGTTGAGGTTGCTCGACCGGTGAATGTGTATTCGTTTGGTTGGTTTCGTTCTCATGTTCTATTGGTAGTCGTGAAAGTTTGTGAATCGGTCTTTTTATAAGAGTCCCTCCCGGGCCACGAAGTGAGACTACTCGGACCTTTTCGTCTATGCCTGGATGTATTTCCATCACCCGACCAGTTAGCCACTTTAATGGAGGAATTTTGTCCTCTTTGATGAGAACCAGGTCCCCTATCTTCATGTTTGGTTGTTCATCTGACCATTTTCTTCTATGTTGAAATTGATTTAAGTACTCGCTATGCCATCTTCTCCAGAAATCTTGTTTAATTTTTTCTACAAGTTTCCAACGTGTTATGCCGTGAATGGTTGTTTCTGCTATTGTATCTTGTGGAATTGCTTTTAGAGGTGCACCGATTAAAAAGTGCCCAGGCGTTAAGAAGGTAACATCTGTAGGATCGGTTGATTGTGGTGCCAGTGGTCTTGAATTTAAGCAAGCTTCTATTAGTGAAGTAACCGTTGATAATTCTTCAAAAGTCAATGTTGCTTCTCCAATGACCTTTATTAAGCATCTTTTTACTGACTTAACTGCCGCTTCCCATAGTCCTCCAAAATGTGGTAAAGCCGGTGGTATAAAATGCCATGTTGTTTCATCATTTGCTAATAATTGTGCAATTTCCTTATTTGAATTACGAATTAGTGCAGCTAATTCGCGCTCAAGTTGATTTTTAGCACCGACAAAGTTGGTACCATTGTCGCTATACAAATCACTGCATTATCCTCTACGTGCAGTGAATCTTTTGTATGCCGCGATGAATGCTTCAGTAGTTAGATCACTGACTGGCTCAATGTGTATGGCCTTGGTTGTCATACAAACAAAAATCGCTAAATAACCCTTGTGTGCCTTGTCACCTCTTCCTTTTGTTGTTCGAATCAGAAAAGGTCCCGCATAGTCGACTCCAGTTCTCAAAAATGGTCTTCCGGGTGTAATCCGGGCGGCTGGTAAATTACCCATTAGCTGTGTTCCTGTTTTTGTATTGAAACGATGACATATTGTACATTTCGATATGAAATGTCTTGTTAGATTCCGACCGTGGATGATCCAGTACCTGGTGCGAAGATGAGCCAGGGTTAATTGTGTTCCTCCATGCATTGTTTGTTTATGTGCTTGTTCAATCAATAGTTTAGTAATGGGATGATCTCTTGGGACAATAATCGGATGTTTCTCATCGTAGCTCCAAGAGATTGTGTTTTGGACTCGGCCACCAACGCGTAGGAGATCATCGTGCATGAAAGGAGACAAAGATTTAATCTTACTTTTATTTGCCACTCCTTTCTGGTTTGTAAGATCGTAAATTTCGTTCCTGAAGCATTGCCTCTGTGCCAGTTTAATCAATACTTGGGTAGCATTTTTTAGTTCTTCTGCCGTGGGAACTTCTTGGTTGTTTACAGTATTCCTTCGGCCTTTGTCAATAAATCTCCATACATATACTAGAATCCTTTTTATTTTATTGAAATTGGAATGTCTTCGATATAAATTCTCAATCGGGTTATTTGATGTCACTGTCGTGGCCCCAACAATCGGTTGTTTCAGCTCCAATTGATCTGGCGTTCCTTCTAGTTTCATTGGTGTTAGTTGGATTGCCGTTTTGAAGACGTGTTGAGGACCGTTCCACCATAAATTGCATATGATTAATTGATTGGCCTCAATACCCCGGGATGCACAATCTGCGGGATTGTCGGATGATTTTACATAAAACCATTGAGATGAGGCAGTTAACTTCTGGATTCCCGAGATCCGATTTGCTAGGAATGTTTTAAATTTGTGAGGCTTGTTTTTCACCCATCCCAAAACAATCATAGAATCCGTCCAAAAATATGTTGGTGTTTTATCGAATTTCATGTCCAGTTGTACTTTGCTCATTAGATTAGCAAGCAGACTGGCTCCACATAACTCTAGCCTTGGTAGCGTTAACTTGGTTGCTATTGGTGCCACCCGGGTTTTTGACGTTAACAAAGTTGCCTTATTTAACGATCTATCGTAAAAATAGATTACTGCTGCATAAGCCGCTTCTGAAGCATCACAAAATCCGTGCAACTCTCCTGGTAACGTAGAGTTGAAGTTGATCCACCTTGGGATTTTGATTGCCTCTAGCTTCGGGAGAGAGACATAGTATTGGCGGCATTTATTTTCGACGTCTTTAGGCAGCTTCTCATCCCACGTAACGCCTGAGATCCATAGAGTTTGCATTAAAATTTTGGCTCGTATTAAGGTTAGAGACAACCATCCTAATGAATCGAAAACCTTTGATGATTCGGATAACATCTTTCTTTTTGTCATGATCCCATTTTTTTCGTCAAGGTTCACCTTGAATTCGAAGGTATCTGTTGTAGGGTTCCACAGCAATCCTAATGTTTTTACAGCATCGTCGTTTATTATGATAGGCTCGAGAGCTCTCGACTCTGAACCGACAGCTTCTAATAGTTGAGGATAATTAGACGCCCATTTTCTTAGATTAAATCCTCCGGTTTTAAGTGCACTGATAAGTTGGTTTTGTGCTTTTTGAGCTTCTTCAAGGGTGTTACCTCCTGATAATACGTCATCCACGTAGAAGTCGCTCATTATTATGTTGGCCGCAATCGGGAATTTCACTTTTTCATCTGTTGCTAACTGCTGCAATGTCTTGATAGCCAGATATGGCGCAGATGACATACCGAAAGTTACGGTTGTTAGCTGGTATGATTTTATAACTTCATCTCGCGTCTTCCTCCATAATATTTTCTGATATTGTTGATCATCAGGATGTACTTTTACCTGTCTATACATTTGTTCTATATCTGCTGTGTACGCCACCTTGTATTTTCTCCATCGAATTAAAATTGACATCAGATCTTCTTGTAATTTTGGACCCACGAGTTGAGTTTCATTTAGGCTGACGTTTTTATCGGTCTTAGCTGATGCGTCAAATACTACTCTTAATTTTGTTGTAGTGCTGGTGGTTTTGACTACTGCGTGGTGAGGAATGTAATATTTGTTCTGCGTATGTTCATTACTTTCAATGAGGTGTCCCTGGTTGAAATACCCTTCTATACACTCTCGATATTTAGTAGAAAATTCATTAACTACTGACAAACGTCGTTCTAGTTGAATGAACCTAGCCAGTGCTCGCTGTTTGGATGAAGCGATTGATGTTATGTTTTGTTGAAACGGAATACGTACCATGTAGCGGCCGTCGGTGGTTCGACAGTAATTCTGTTGATAATGTTCTTCACACATCCTTTCTTCTTCTGTCATAAAGTTTTTGGGTGATATCTCTTCCACTTCCCAGAACCGCTTTAACTAGTTTTCAATATCTACCAAGGTAACCATGGATTGGACGCTCGGGGATTTTTCGTTTACAATATTTCCAAATATGATCCATCCTAGCTCCGTTTGTTGGGCGATTGGTTCGCCTTGATTTCCTTTTACAACTTGGTTCATCAGGATATTTGGGTAATAATCCGCACCTAATAAAATGTCAATTTTATTTGGTTGGTTGTAAGTTGGATCCGCCCACAGTAGATTATTTAAATGTTCCCATCTTTGATTATCGAAATGTTGTTCAGGTAGTGGCCGAGTTATATTCGGCAATACTTATGCTTCCATTTCCATGGAGAAGTTTGAAGAAAATCGTGCTCCTATTCGAAAAGTGACTAATTTTGTGGCAGTTGTGATATCGCTATCATTTAAGCCACTAATCTCCACATGCGTTTTTATCGCCGGTTGTTTGATTTTCTTTGATGCCTCGTTGGTGATAAATGAGATTTGTGAACCGGGATCTATTAACATACGTAACAGGGTTGGTTGTTGTGTTCCATTTTGTACCTCAACCATTGCTGTGGCCAAAAGTGTACCGGATGGTAGTTCACATTGGTTTACAAAGTGATTAGTCACTATGCATGTTTCGTCTGCTTCCTTTTTCGGATTGTCATCCACCCTTTTGGTAAGCATTGTACGTTGTGGGTGATTATTAGAATGTAGGAGAGTGTGGTGGGCTCCTGTGCATACTAAACATCGTGTTGATTTTAAACACGGTTGATGAAATTTTTCCAAACATATTTTACACAGATTGTGTTGATTGATCAATCTGCTACATTCCAATGTAGACATTTGTTGAAAATTCAAGCAGTCTTGAAGTTCATGTGTCTGCTTGCAATTAATGCATGTCCGTTGAGCTTTTACGTGTAGATTTTTAAGTCTTGGTAATTGTGGAGTGGTGCCTGGTTGTTGAGTTGGTCCGGAATTGCGAAAGGTGAGTGATTTTGGTCTGGCGGCTTCTAAGGCTTGGAATCTGCGTCCCAAAAATGCCAGAAATTCCTCTATTGTTGGCATCTCACGAGGATCGGGAATGGTCATCTCAAACAGCCTCAAACTTTCATTATCTAGTTTTCTGATTACAATTGGAATTACTATGTAATTCCAAGATAAGGTTATTACGCCCAAGTTTTTGATGGCATGCATGCTTTCCGTTAATGTATCATATAACGATTTCATAGTTGTTGCTGATTCTGCATGCATGCTGGGGAAATTCAAAATGTGGTTGATATGTGTTGTTGCCATTTGCCACTTATTTTGGTACCGATTTACCAATAGCTTCCAAGCATCTTGGTAATTCACCCCTGTTGCTTCCAGATGACTAATGATTCTAGCTGCGCTACCTTGTACTGTTGTTTTTAGTTGGTGCATCTTGACGGTGTCGCTTAAATCGTCATTTTCGTGAACCAGCTTTCTAAATAAGTCGTAGAAAGCTGCCCATTTCAGAGTTTCTCCGTAAAACTGCGGTATCTCAATCCGTTTTAATTTTATCTTGCTTTTTTCACTGCCGGTTGTTTGTTGTTCGCGTTCATTTTTAACCAATTTACAACGTAAGGTTTCACTTTCGTTGACCAATGGAGAGTAACAATCGTCGGTAAAGTAAGTTGTACGCTCTTCTTCGCCTGCATTTGCGTGCACCAATATGTCTTCGTGTAGTTGTTCTATTTGTGCTATCCTTGCATTCAGCTGTTGCAGCTTATGTTGTAGTTGGACATGATTGCCCTGCTTTCCTAATAGCTCATTTGTATCGGCTATTAACTTATAGCAAAGACGCATTTTAACATCTTGTGTTTTGTACCGATGTGCTTGTTCTGGTTCAAGCGCGAAGTTGTTCGTGGTACTGCTTTTGCTGTTGGTACTACTATCGTTTGTAGCACTACTATAGTCGGTTGTTAATGGTTTTTTTGTTGGTGATCCCATTGGAATTGCCTCTCGTGTTGCTATTTCAAGTTTCCTTTCTATCTCACGTTTAAACGATGTGTACAGTTGTTTTACTGTGTCCCGCTCAGCCCAGTAACTATGCGTTGGATCGTTGTCGAAGTGTTGGTCTTTCATTTCGTTGTCTGCATCCGTGTAACTAGACCACCAGTCATCTAGTTTTTCCAGTTAATCTTCTAAGTAAACAGTTGTCCGTCTACTTTCGGAATCCTTGCTGTAATTGGATTTTAACCACTGCAGTTGTTCGACACGCGTACATTGCTTTTTATATAAAGCATCCATATTTTTGTTGTAATGTGGCTCGAAATGATAATGACCAGTAGCTCGAAGTATTTTGTATACTTCTTGTTTTTGTGGTTGTTAGATTCGATGCCTGTTGGTTATTGGCTCGAAATTTATATAGTCCGCCGGTTGTTGTTTTGGCGTCGAAGGACCAATGTTAAATCTCCAAGGTATGGCCAAGGCGTAAACTTGGCTTTGGATAATTTAATGTTTTTGCGACCTACTAGATTACCACTGGTGAAGTCTAGTAGATAGTAATGATGAGAGTGTTTTTACGTTGTTAATTAACTTCTGCTTTATTATACAAATATGTTTTTCTTTTATACAACTAAATTGCATAGTAAGCGGTTAAGAATACGTATTACATATAAACATTGCTTATATACATAGGTAATGCAATTAATGCCAAATATGCATAGTAAGCGTTTAAGACTAAGTGTTACATATAAAAATTGCTTACATAGTTAATGCAATTAATGCCACGGTCGTTGCATATATATAATAAAAGGTGCAAGTTGTCATTAAATATAATACATTATGCCATGTTCAAACCCGTGATTGAACAAGTACTTACACCCAAAATTTTCGAGTCCTAGTAGATTCTGGTTATAATAGGCTTACAACAAAACTATTTCGTTGAATGAATTTTTACATTGATTTTATTGTTTTTGGTTGTAAATCAAACCATATTAGACAAAAATCCAAAAAATAAATCGGACCCCAAGTACTTAAACCCAAAATTTTCGAGTAGTAGGAGATTCTGGTTGAAATGGGCTTACAAAAAAACTATTTCGTTAAATGAATTTTTACATTGATTTTATTGTTTTTGGTTGTGAATCAAAGCATATTAGACAAAAATCAAAAAAAAAATCGGACCCCTAGTACTTACACCCAAAATTTTCGAGTCCTAGTAGATTCTGGTTGAAATGGGCTTACAACAAAACTATTTCGTTAAATGAATTTTTACATTGTTTTTATTGTTTTTGGTTGTGAATCAAACCATATTAGACAAAAATCAAAAAAAAAAAATCGGACCCCAAGTACTTACACCCAAAATTTTAGAGTCCTAGTAGATCCTGGTTGAAATGGGCTTACAACAAAACTATTTCGTTAAATGAATTTTTACATTGATTTCATTGTTTTTGGTTGTGAATCAAAGCATATTAGACAAAAATCCAAAAAAAAAATCGGACCCCTAGTACTTACACCCAAAATTTTTGAGTCCTAGTAGATCCTGGTTGAAATGGGCTTACAACAAAACTATTTCGTTAAATGAATTTTAACATTGATTTTATTGTTTTTGGTTGTGAATCAAACCATATTAGACAAAAATCCAAAAAAAAAAATCGGAACCCAAGTACTTACACCCAAAATATTCGAGTCCTAGTAGATTCTGGTTGAAATGGGCTTACAACAAAACTATTTCGTTAAATGAATTTTTACATTGATTTTATTGTTTTTGGTTGTGAATCAAACCATATTAGACAAAAATCCAAAAAAAAAATCGGACCCCAAGTACTTACACCCAAAATTTTCGAGTCCTAGTAGATTCTGGTTGAAATGGGCTTACAACAAAACTATTTCGTTAAATGAATTTTTACATTGATTTTATTGTTTTTGGTTGTGAATCAAACCATATTAGACAAAAATCCATAAAAAAAAAAAAAAAATCGGACCCCAAGTACTTACACCCAAAATTTTCGAGTTCTAGTAGATTCTGGTTGAAATGGGCTTACAACAAAACTATTTCGTTAAATGAATTTTTACATTGATTTTATTGTTTTTGGTTGTGAATCAAACCATATTAGACAAAAATCCAAAAAAAAAATCGGACCCCAAGTACTTACACCCAAAACTTTCGAGTCCTAGTAGATTCTGGTTGAAATGGGCTTACAACAAAACTATTTCGTTAAATGAATTTTTACATTGATTTTATTGTTTTTGATTGTAAATCAAACCATATTAGACAAAAATCCAAAAAAAAAATTCGGACCCCAAGTACTTACACCCAAAATTTTCGAGTCCTAGTAGATTCTGGTTGAAATGGGCTTACAACAAAACTATTTCGTTAAATGAAGTTTTACATTGATTTTATTGTTTTTGGTTGTGAATCAAACGATATTAGACAAAAATCCAAAAAAAAATCGGACCCCAAGTACACCCAAAATTTTCGAGTCCTACTAGATTCTGGTTGAAATGGGCTTACAACAAAACTATTTCGTTAAATGGATTTTTACATTGATTTTATTGTTTTTGGTTGTGAATCAAACCATATTAGACAAAAATCCAAAAAAAAAAATCGGACCCCAAGTACTTACACCCAAAATTTTCGAGTCCTAGTAGATTCTGGTTATAATAGACTTACAACAAAACTATTTCGTTGAATGAATTTTTACATTGATTTTATTGTTTTTGGTTGTGAATCAAACCATATTAGACAAAAATCCAAAAAAAAAAAATTGGACCCCAAGTACTTACACCGAAAATTTTCGAGTCCTAGTAGATTCTGGTTGAAATGGGCTTACAACAAAACTATTTCGTTAAATGAATTTTTACATTGATTTTATTGTTTTTGGTTGTGAATCAAACCATATTAGGCAAAAATCCAAAAAAAACAATTCGGACCCCAAGTACTTACACCCAAAATTTTCGAGTCCTAGTAGATTCTGGTTGAAATGGGCTTACAACAAAACTATTTCGTTAAATGAATTTTTACATAGATTTTATTGTTTTTGGTTGTGAATCAAACCATATTAGACAAAAATCCAAAAAAAAAATCGGACCCCAAGTACTTACACCCAAAACTTTCGAGTCCTAGTAGATTCTGGTTGAAATGGGCTTACAACAAAACTATTTCGTTAAATGAATTTTTACATTGATTTTATTGTTTTTGGTTGTGAATCAAACCATATTAGACAAAAATCCAAAAAAAAAATTCAGACCCCAAGTACTTACACCCAAAACTTTCGAGTCCTAGTAGATTCTGGTTGAAATGGGCTTACAACAAAACTATTTCGTTAAATGAATTTTTACATTGATTTTATTGTTTTTGGTTGTGAATCAAACCATATTAGACAAAAATCCAAAAAAAAAATTCAGACTCCAAGTACTTACACCCAAAATTTTCGAGTCCTAGTAGATTCTGGTTGAAATGGGCTTACAACAAAACTATTTCGTTAAATGAATTTTTACATTGATTTTATTGTTTTTGGTTGTGAATCAAACGATATTAGACAAAAATCCAAAAAAAAATCGGACCGCAAGTGCTTACACCCAAAATTTTCGAGTAGTAGTAGATTCTGGTTGAAATGGGCTTACAACATAACTATTTCGTTAAATGGATTTTTACATTGATTTTATTGTTTTTGGTTGTGAATCAAACCATATTAGACAAAAATCCAAAAAAAAAAAAAAAATCGGACCCCAAGTACTTACACCCAAAATTTTCGAGTTCTAGTAGATTCTGGTTGAAATGGGCTTACAACAAAACTATTTCGTTAAATGAATTTTTACATTGATTTTATTGTTTTTGGTTGTGAATCAAACCATATTAGACAAAAATCCAAAAAAAAAATCGGACCCCAAGTACTTACACCCAAAACTTTCGAGTCCTAGTAGATTCTGGTTGAAATGGGCTTACAACAAAACTATTTCGTTAAATGAATTTTTACATTGATTTTATTGTTTTTGATTGTAAATCAAACCATATTAGACAAAAATCCAAAAAAAAAATTCGGACCCCAAGTACTTACACCCAAAATTTTCGAGTCCTAGTAGATTCTGGTTGAAATGGGCTTACAACAAAACTATTTCGTTAAATGAAGTTTTACATTGATTTTATTGTTTTTGGTTGTGAATCAAACGATATTAGACAAAAATCCAAAAAAAAATCGGACCCCAAGTACACCCAAAATTTTCGAGTCCTAGTAGATTCTGGTTGAAATAGGCTTACAACAAAACTATTTCGTTAAATGAATTTTTACATTGATTTTATTGTTTTTGGTTGTGAATCAAACCATATTAGACAAAAATCCAAAAAAAAAAATCGGACCCCAAGTACTTACACCCAAAATTTTCGAGTCCTAGTAGATTCTGGTTATAATAGACTTAAACAAAACTATTTCGTTGAATGAATTTTTACATTGATTTTATTGTTTTTGGTTGTGAATCAAACCATATTAGACAAAAATCCAAAAAAAAAAATCGGACCCCAAGTACTTACACCGAAAATTTTCGAGTCCTAGTAGATTCTGGTTGAAATGGGCTTACAACAAAACTATTTCGTTAAATGAATTTTTACATTGATTTTATTGTTTTTGGTTGTGAATCAAACCATATTAGACAAAAATCCAAAAAAAAAAATTCGGACCCCAAGTACTTACACCCAAAATTTTCGAGTCCTAGTAGATTCTGGTTGAAATGGGCTTACAACAAAACTATTTCGTTAAATGAATTTTTACATTGATTTTATTGTTTTTGGTTGTGAATCAAACCATATTAGACAAAAATCCAAAAAAAAAATCGGACCCCAAGTACTTACACCCAAAACTTTCGAGTCCTAGTAGATTCTGGTTGAAATGGGCTTACAACAAAACTATTTCGTTAAATGAATTTTTACATTGATTTTATTGTTTTTGGTTGTGAATCAAACCATATTAGACAAAAATCCAAAAAAAAAATTCAGACCCCAAGTACTTACACCCAAAATTTTCGAGTCCTAGTAGATTCTGGTTGAAATGGGCTTACAACAAAACTATTTCGTTAAATGAATTTTTACATTGATTTTATTGTTTTTGGTTGTGAATCAAACGATATTAGACAAAAATCCAAAAAAAATCGGACCGCAAGTGCTTACACCCAAAGTTTTCGAGTAGTAGTAGATTCTGGTTGAAATGGGCTTACAACATAACTATTTCGTTAAATGGATTTTTACATTGATTTTATTGTTTTTGGTTGTGAATCAAACCATATTAGACAAAAATCCAAAAAAAAAAATCGGACCCCAAGTACTTACACCCAAAATTTTCGAGTCCTAGTAGATTCTGGTTATAATAGGCTTACAACAAAACTATTTCGTTGAATGAATTTTTACATTGATTTTATTGTTTTTGGTTGTAAATCAAACCATATTAGACAAAAATCCACAAAATAAATCGGACCCCAAGTACTTACACCCAAAATTTTCGAGTAGTAGGAGATTCTGGTTGAAATGGGCTTACAAAAAAACTATTTCGTTAAATGAATTTTTACATTGATTTTATTGTTTTTGGTTGTGAATCAAACCATATTAGACAAAAATCAAAAAAAAAATTGGACCCTTAGTACTTACACCCAAAATTTTCGAGTCCTAGTAGATTCTGGTTGAAATGGGCTTACAACAAAACTATTTCGTTAAATTAATTTTTACATTGTTTTTATTGTTTTTGGTTGTGAATCAAACCATATTAGACAAAAATCAAAAAAAAAAATCGGACCCCTAGTACTTACACCCAAAATTTTCGAGTCCTAGTAGATTCTGGTTGAAATGGGCTTACAACAAAACTATTTCATTAAATGAATTTTTACATTGGTTTTATAGTTTTTTGTTGTGAATCAAAGCATATTAGACAAAAATCCAAAAAAAAAAATCGGACCCCAAGTACTTACACATAAAATTTTCGAGTCCTAGTAGATTCTGGTTGAAATGGGCTTACAACAAAACAATTTCGATAAATGAATTTTTACATTGATTTTATTGTTTTTGGTTGTAAATCAAACCATATTAGACAAAAATCCACAAAATAAATCGGACCCCAAGTACTTACACTCAAAATTTTCGAGTAGTAGGAGATTCTGGTTGAAATGGGCTTACAAAAAAACTATTTCGTTAAATGAATTTTTACATTGATTTTATTGTTTTTGGTTGTGAATCAAACCATATTAGACAAAAATCAAAAAAAAAATTGGACCCCTAGTACTTACACCCAAAATTTTCGAGTCCTAGTAGATTCTGGTTGAAAAGGGCTTACAACAAAACTATTTCGTTAAATTAATTTTTACATTGTTTTTATTGTTTTTGGTTGTGAATCAAACCATATTAGACAAAAATCAAAAAAAAAAAAATCGGACACCTAGTACTTACACCCAAAATTTTCGAGTCCTAGTAGATTCTGGTTGAAATGGGCTTACAACAAAACTATTTCATTAAATGAATTTTTACATTGGTTTTATAGTTTTTTGTTGTGAATCAAAGCATATTAGACAAAAATCCAAAAAAAAAATCGGACCCCAAGTACTTACACATAAAATTTTCGAGTCCTAGTAGATTCTGGTTGAAATGGGCTTACAACAAAACTATTTCGATAAATGAATTTTTACATTGATTCTATTGTTTTTGGTTGTGAATCAAACCATATTAGACAAAAATCCAAAAAAAAAAATCGGACCCCAAGTACTTACACCCAAAATTTTCGAGTCCTAGTAGATTCTGGTTGAAATGGGCTTACAACAAAACTATTTCGTTAAATGAATTTTTACATTGATTTTATTGTTTTTGGTTGTGAATCAAACCATATTAGACAAAAATCCAAAAAAAAAAATCGGACCCCAAGTACTTACACCCAAACTTTTCGATTCCTAGTAGATTCTGGTTGAAATGGGCTTACAACAAAACTATTTCGTTAAATTAATTTTTACATTGATTTTAGTGTTTTTGGTTGTGAATCAAACCATATTAGACAAAAATCCAAAAAAAAAATCGGACCCCAAGTACTTACACCCAAAATTTTCGAGTCATAGTAGATTCTGGTTGAAATGGGCTTACAACAAAACTATTTCGTTAAATGAATTTTTACATTGATTTTATTGTTTTTTATTGTGAATCAAACCATATTAGACAAAAATCCAAAAAAATAAAATCGGACCCCAAGTACTTACACCCAAAATTTTCGAGTCCTAGTAGATTCTGGTTGAAATGGGCTTACAACAAAACTATTTCGTTAAATGAATTTTTACATTGATTTTATTGTTTTTGGTTGTGACTCAAAGCATATTAGACAAAATTCCAAAAAAAAATCGGACCCCTAGTACTTACACCCAAAGTTTTTGAGTCCAAGTAGATCCTGGTTGAAATGGGCTTACAACAAAACTATTTCGTTAAATGAATTTTAACATTGATTTTATTGTTTTTGGTTGTGAATCAAACCAAATTAGACAAAAATCCAAAAAAAAAAAAATCGGACCCCAAGTACTTACACCCAAAATATTCGAGTCCTAGTAGATTCTGGTTGAAATGGGCTTACAACAAAACTATTTCGTTAAATGAATTTTTACATTGATTTTATTGTTTTTGGTTGTGAATCAAACCATATTAGACAAAAATCCAAAAAAAAAATCGGACCCCAAGTACTTACACCCAAAATTTTCGAGTCCTAGTAGATTCTGGTTGAAATGGGCTTACAACAAAACTATTTCGTTAAATGAATTTTTACATTGATTTTATTGTTTTTGGTTGTGAATCAAACCATATTAGACAAAAATCCAAAAAAAAAAATCGGACCCCAAGTACTTACACCCAAAATTTTAGAGTCCTATTAGATTCTGGTTGAAATGGGCTTACAACAAAACTATTTCGTTAAAAGAATTTTTACATTGACTTTATTGTTTTTGGTTGTGAATCAAACCATATTAGGCAAAAATCCAAAAAAAAAAATTCGGACCCCAAGTACTTACACCCAAAATTTTCGAGTCCTAGTAAATTCTGGTTGAAATGGGCTTACAACAAAACTATTTCGTTAAATGAATTTTTACATTGATTTTATTGTTTTTGGTTGTGAATCAAACCATATTAGACAAAAATCCAAAAAAAAAATCGGACCCCAAGTACTTACACCCAAAACTTTCGAGTCCTAGTAGATTCTGGTTGAAATGGGCTTACAACAAAACTATTTCGTTAAATGAATTTTTACATTGATTTTATTGTTTTTGATTGTAAATCAAACCATATTAGACTAAAATCCCAAAAAAAATTCGGACCCCAAGTACTTACACCCAAAATTTTCGAGTCCTAGTAGATTCTGGTTGAAATGGGCTTACAACAAAACTATTTCGTTAAATGAATTTTTACATTGATTTTATTGTTTTTGGTTGTGAATCAAACGATATTAGACAAAAATCCAAAAAAAAATCGGACCCCAAGTACACCCAAAATTTTCGAGTCCTAGTAGATTCTGGTTGAAATGGGCTTACAACATAACTATTTCGTTAAATGGATTTTTACATTGATTTTATTGTTTTTGGTTGTGAATCAAACCATATTAGACAAAAATCCAAAAAAAAAATCGGACCCCAAGTACTTACACCCAAAATTTTCGAGTCCTAGTAGATTCTGGTTATAATAGGCTTACAACAAAACTATTTCGTTGAATGAATTTTTACATTGATTTTATTGTTTTTGGTTGTAAATCAAACCATATTAGACAAAAATAAAAAAAAAAATCGGACCCCAAGTACTTACACCCAAAATTTTCGAGTCCTAGTAGATTCTGGTTATAATGGGCTTACAACAAAACTATTTCGTTAAATGAATTTCAACATTAATTTTATGGTTTTTGGTTGTCAATCAAACCATATGAGACAAAAACCAAAAAAAAAAATCGGACCCCAAGTACTTACACCCAAAATTTTCGAGTCCTAGTAGATTCTGGTAGAAATGGGCTTACAACAAAACTATTTCGCTAAATGAATTTTTACATTGATTTTATTGTTTTTGGTTGTGAATTAAAGCATATTAGACAAAAATCCAAAAAAAAATAAATCGGACCCCAAGTACTTACACCCAAAATTTTCGAGTCCTAGTTGATTCTGGTTGAAATGGGCTTACAACAAAACTATTTCGTTAAATGAATTTTTACATTGATTTTATTGTTTTTGGTTGTGAATCAAACCATATTAGACAAAAATCCAAAAAAAAAAAATCGGACCCCAAGTACTTACACCCAAAATTTTCGAGTCCTAGTAGATTCTGGTTGAAATGGGCTTACAACAAAACTATTTCGTTAAATGAATTTTTACATTGATTTTATTGTTTTTGGTTGTAAATCAAACCATATAAGACAAAAATCCAAAAAAAAAAATCGGACCCCAAGTACTTACACCCAAAATTTTCGAGTCCTAGTAGATTTTGGTTATAATGGGCTTACAATAAAACCATTTCGTTAAATGAATTTTAACATTAATTTTATTGTTTTTGGTTGTGAATCAAACCATATGAGACAAAAATCAAAAAAAAAATCGGACCCCAAGTACTTAAACCCAAAATTTTCGAGTCCTAATAGTTTCTGGTTGAAATGGGCTTACAACAAAACTATTTCGCTAAATGAATTTTTACATTGATTTTATTGTTTTTGGTTGTGAATCAAACCATATTAGACAAAAATCCAAAAAAAAAATCGGACCCCAAGTACTTACACCCAAAATTTTCGAGTCCTAGTAGATTCTGGTTGAAATGGGCTTACAACAAAACTATTTCGTTAAATGAATTTTTACATTGATTTTATTGTTTTTGGTTGTGAATCAAACCATATTAGACAAAAATCCAAAAAAAAATCGGACCCCAAATACTTACACCCAAAATTTTCGAGTAATAGTAGATTCTGGTTGAAATGGGCTTACAACAAAACTATTTCGTTAAATGAATTTTTACATTGATTTTATTGTTTTTGGTTGTAAATCAAACCATATTAGACAAAAATCAAAAAAAAAAATCGGACCCCAAGTACTTACACCCAAAATTTTCGAGTCCTAGTAAATTCTGGTTGAAATGGGCTTACAACAAAACTATTTCGTTAAATGAATTTTTACATTGATTTTATTGTTTTTGGTTGTAAATCAAACCATATTAGACAAAAATCCAAAAAAAAAAATTTGGACCCCTAGTGCTTACACCCAAAATTTTCGAGTCCTAGTAGATTCTGGTTGAAATGGGCTTACAACAAAACTATTTCGTTAAATGAATTTTTACATTGATTTTATTGTTTTTGGTTGTGAATCAAACCATATTAGACAAAAATCCAAGAAAAAAAATCGGACCCCAAGTGCTTACACCCAAAATTTTCGAGTCCTAGTAGATTCTGGTTGAAATGGGCTTACAACAAAACTATTTCGTTAAATGAATGTTAGTAGGTATACTATGAGAGTTCCAGCCCAAAATCCCATGTATTTTTATATGGAGGTCAAAATTTGCAAATTTTGGCTCACGTAGTATGAAAAGTTTTTTAAAGATGGCAGCACTAAAAAACTTTTTCGACAAAGCTCAAAATTTTAAGTTGCAATGATTTTTCGTTAGATGGCAGCACTATTTTATGTAAGTTTCCGTACTTTTCGCTAGATGGCAGTACTTTGAAAAAGATATTTTGGTTGTGTTTTAGGATGATTTTTCTTTTCATAATTAGGTGGCACCACTTTCAAAAGATATTTCGTTTGTGTTTAGGATAAACTTTGGAAAACTTTTGGTTTTAAGTTTCTAATTGATTTATTACTTTTAAAATTATTTCACACAAAAGTGCTCAAAAGCGTCGCGGGGTGCGACGTATGACGTGCGATTTACAATATTTAATTTAGTAACTGTAACAAATATTAAATTTAAATGATAGTGAATGATTGTTGTTGTTATTGTGTTCGCAAAATATATAAAGATTAATAAAATTGCATATAAAGATGAAAGTAAACTTGATCTTGAATTCGTACATATAGTAACAACAACTAATCTGTTATGTGAATTGTAAGTTTTATTGTAATAAGAATATGGATGTCGCGGGGTGCGACGTCCGACGTGCGATTTACAATATTTAATTTAGTAACTGTAACAAATATTAAATTTAAATGATAGTAAATGATTGTTGTTGTTATTGTGTTCGCAAAATATATAAAGATTAATAAAATTGCATTTTATTTTTTATGTAGGTTAAAGATAAGAAAAGGTAAGATTTCATTTCTTTCACGAAAAATCATGAGAAGTACAGGATTTTTATTATTATTATATTTTATTTGTATGTACATATCTCGAAATGCATAATATTACTAGATGCGCGCGCACATATAGGAAAATTAAAATTAAACGTAAACACAGTGATATATGTGACGGAATAAAATGTTATCGTTATATTTATTTATTTATTTATTTATTTATTGTATAAAATTGTTTACAGTTTATATAATAACTAGACAAATGGAAGAAAATATTCATTAGCCTCTTGGTGTACAATTACTAAGGTTGTGGTATAAGAAAATATTTTAAGGTGACAATTAAAAATTGTATGTGAAGTGAAAAGAATTATTTTGATAAATAAAAAATCAAATCATTCCATTTGTAGTGCTTACAATTAAAAGTGTGTTATAATATTTTATAAAGGTACGTCTCATTAAACTTAATAGTGAAATTAAGTGTTAGCAATTAATAATAAATAATTCGGTCAATAAATTTAATAGTGTTAATTAAAAATTGTGTGAAAATGGCAAATATTAAACAAATAGTGTGCAAATCTAAATCGGCTCTCATTAGTGCTACTGACAATCCTGAGGTTTTACAAGATGCTGTTAATCTATGTAATAAAAATTTAAAATATCTTCGAAACAAGCTGCGAAATTGTATCGGTTTAGGAGAAAAAAATAAAACTCAAAATGCTGTTGGTTTATTAACAGGATTTCGAAATCAAATGAAAATGATGCAGAAAATAAAAAATGGTCAAGTTCAAAAATATCCATCGAGGCGAATAAAATGTACTTATATTCAAACTGCTTTTCAAAACCGAATTAAAACTTTAGCCATGATCAACTTAACTCACACTGATTCAATTAATTTTTTAAATGATTGTCAATCAACTTTTAAGCTTCACATCAAAAAGGTTTTAAAGAATGAAACTGCTTTAAAAGTAAATGGAATATTTTGCGGCGAGTTTAAAATTTGTAATGGTGCTGAAGATAATTTTGAGTTTAAATACATGAATACTAAAAATGATGTGCTCTACAGAGATACCAACATTGATGAATGGTTTATAAAAAATATAAAAGAAACTATATTAAAAGATCTCGAGGATTTTCAACATAAGCAAAGCGGTTGGACTATATCAGCAGTCGTGAACTTAATAATGAATATCAACAAATATACAGCACAATTGGGGTCGACATATATTCCACTACCAAAGAAAATTGCAACAAAAGGAGCCTGTATCAACGTTCAAAATGACGACAATGCTTGTTTTGCATGGGCAGTTCTATCAGCGTTATTTCCAGTTAAAAAACATCCACAGCGCACAACAAAATATCCACACTATTCGGAGAAATTCAACTTAACTGGAATTCATTTCCCAATGACAATTAATCAAATCGCACGCTTTGAAAAGCAAAACAATGTTTCAATTAATGTGTATATTTTGAAACTGTTAAAGACATCGGACTATATTACATTACCAACATATTTAACTAAAAATAAGAGAGACGCACATGTGAATTTACTCTTAATTCAAAATATGTATAGCGAAGATGGTCAAGAAGAAAGTGACATAGAAGCAGAATTGAGTGAGCATGAGCCGATTAAATATCATTACATATGGATAAAAAGTCTTTCTCGGCTGTTATCATCACAAGTGGGAAACAGGAATGGACAAATAGAATTTTGTGATCGATGTCTACACTATTTTCATTCAAGGGAAATGCTTCTAAAACATAGTGAGAATTGCTTAAAACAAAACAATTGCAAAATTAGGTTGCCTACAAATGAGCAAAAACAGCTTCAGTTTAAAAATTTTAAAAATAAAATAATAGTTCCATTTATTATTTACGCGGATTTAGAATGTATATTAATAAAAGTTGATGTTGGTAATAATTATCAAATGCATGAGCCACATAGCATCGGATATTATGTGAAATGTTCGTATGATGATAATTTATCTATGTACAAATCATATCGCGGGAAAGATTGCGTTTCGTGGTTTAGTAAAGAATTAGCCTGTTTGGCTGAAACTTTAGATAATATTATAACTAATCCTGTAGTTATGAATGATCTAACAACAGAAGAAATTATTTCATTTAAAACCGTCTCAAGATGTCACATATGCGAAAAAACTTTTGGAAGTGAAGAGATTAGAGTACGCGATCACTGTCATTTCACCGGTAAGTTTAGAGGAGCCGCACATAATAAATGTAATATTAATTATAAAAATGAAGGTCACACGGTACCAATTGTTTTTCATAACTTAAGTGGTTATGATTCTCATTTTATTATAGAAAGTATAGCATCCGATATGTCAGGTAGAATAAATTTATTGCCGATTAATAAGGAGAAATACATATCGTTTACAAAACATTTGAATTTCCATTTAACAAAGTTTCGATTTATAGATTCCTTTAGATTTATGGATAAAAGTTTAAATGAACTATCATCATATTTGAGCACTTTCCCCAATTTAAATTCAGAATTTTCAGAAATTTCAGAAGAAAAATTTTCATTATTAACTAAAAAGGGTGTTTACCCATATGACTATTTCGATAGCTCTCAAAAAATTTTAGAAGAAAAACTCCCATCGCTTGAATTTTTCTATAATAAACTTAATGATAGTAATATTAGTGAAAAACAATATATACATGCTCAGAATGTTTACAATAAATTCGACTTATGTAATCTGGGTGAATATTCGGATTTATATCTCAAAACAGATGTATTATTGTTGGTTGATGTTTTCGAACAGTTTCGAGACAGTTCCTATAAAACGTATGGATTAGACCGCACTATTTTACACTCCCTGGGTATACTTGGGATGCAATGCTAAAGTATACAAATATATCTTTAGAGCTACTTACCGATATAGATATGGTAATGTTTGTAGAGCGCGGAATTAGAGGTGGTTTAAGTCAGTGTACGAAACGTTATGCTAAAGCTAATAATAAATATATCAAACAATATGACTCAACTAAAGAATCCACATATTTAATGTATTATGATATTAATAATCAATATGGTTGGGCAATGTCTCAATATTTACCTTTGGGGGGTTTTAAGTGGTTTTAAAATTTTCAAGATTTTGATGTCAATGAAATTTCTGATGAATCTAACAAGGGGTATATATTAGAAGTAGATATAGAGTATCCTAGCAAATTACATGATATTCACAATGACTTTCCATTTTGTCCAGAACACAGATGTGGTCCAGGTTCGAAAGAAGAAAAATTAATGGCTACGCTACATAATAAGACGAAATATGTCATATACTATAGAAAATTAAAGCAAGCTATCCGTTATGGTTTAAAAATAACAAAAATTCATAAGATTCTTGAGTTTGATCAATCAGCATGGTTAAAGTCATATATAGATTTAAATTCATCATTACGAGCACTTGCAAAAAATAACTTTGAAAAAAACCTTTTCAAACTAATGAACAACGCTGTATTTGGGAAAACTATGGAAAATGTTCGAAAACATAGCATTGTAAAGTTAGTGACTAAGTGGTTTGGAAGGTATGGTGCGGAAGCTTTAATTTCGAAGCCAGAATTCAAATCTTCAACAATTTTTAGCGAAAATCTAGTTGCTATTGAATTAAACAAATCAGAAATATTTTTTAATAAACCAATATATGTTAGAATGTGTGTTTTAGACATAGCTAAAACCTCACTTTATGACTTTCATTATGACTACATGATCCCACAATTTGGTAAAAATGGTAAAATTTGCTATACTGATACAGATAGTCTCATTTATGAGGTAGCCTGTCCGGATATTTATGAAGTAATTAAGAGAGATTGTCATAAACGTTTTGATACAAGTGACTACTCAGACAATAATATCTGGGGGATACCTTCAATAAATAAAAAAGTGCCTGGTATTATGAAAGATGAAAATAATGGTACAATCAGGACTGAGTTTGTAGGATTGAGAGCAAAAATGTATGCGTACAGGGTTCAGGGGGGAGAAAATCATCAAAGTATAGAAAATAAGAAACTTAAAGGCATAAAGAATCAAGTTGTGAAATGTAGAATTACCTTTGATGATTATGTAGACTGTTTAAATAATGAAAAAATTAAAGTCATTTCGCAAAATTTAATTCAATCTGAAAAGCATAATGTAAGTTCTATTACTCAAACCAAAACCGCAATTAATCCCAACGATGATAAGCGATTTCTAATTAAAGGGGATTATGAAACCTTAGCTTGGGGCCATTATAAAATAATGGAAATTGATTGAACTGGAAACAATAATGTTCTTTATTGTATCAATGTATTATATATTTTATTTTTAAATAAATGTAAAAACAAATTATTATAAACAATATCTGTTTTATTTATTCAAGAGTTGTGAGATGAATTAAATCCAAGCCATTTGACGTAAACCTTACTTACATTTTTCCTCAAGATTTTTTTTCAAGGTTATGTATTAGGATTTTTAGGTTTTTGTAGCTCTTTCTCAAAAAGTCGATCTGCACTTATTACAACTTGCAAAATAAAAAATGAGCAAGTAAAAAAAAATTGAATACTTACATGAAATTGTTTGCTTGCTGTGACTATTGAATTGAGAGTTTGTGTTGTATAAATTAATATTACTTTTTAAAATTCAGATTTTTTAAGTTTTATTTTTTGTTTTAACATTTTCTTAATCCTACTACTAACTCTATTTCTAATTGTTTTTAACATTGCCGGAGATTCCTCGAAATAATCAACAATCTTTCCAGTTTGTTTTACTTTATAAAAAGTATTCATTATCTTAAAATCGTCAAAACTCTTTTCAATCGGAACTTCGGCGTAGTATTGAAATTTTCCGACATCTAAATGAGACTTTCCCGCTTTTGTTAAATATTCTCTATTTATAGCAATTGTAGGATCATATTTTACACCATCAATTTCTGTCCAAATATGTAAATGAGTGGCGAGTTTATCATCATACATCATCTTTCCGCATATGATTTTGATATCAAATTTTTGTAAATGTTCTAAAAGCAATAAGCTTGCCGGCAGGCACACAGCGTACATTTCTTCCTTTACAAATTCTTGAGAGACTATGCCTGAAATGAGGCGTGCAATTAAATGTTTATCAGCTGGCATCCTGGTGTAAACTACTGATTGCAAAAAAAAATGAATTATTGAAGTAATACTTTTTGTTTGTTCTAAAATATTGGGTTTTGACCTTACCCCTTTTATGCGGCCGTTCAGCACAAACTGTTAACCATAAATCAGTAGACACTCCTCGCGATGTTCTAATATAGCTTTTCCTGTCTAGATAATTTTTCTATTTTTCTGTAAGAATGTTTTTCAAAAAAAAAATATCGAACTTGGTGCTTAATTCATTAATTAGATTATAGTCTAATTAACTTTATTGCTGTATAATGTATTTTATCAACAGTTTTATATATAACTGAATAAAAAAATATTTTGTTTTAGTATGTATGTAGTATTAAAAGTGTATGTCTTTTATTTACTGATCGTAGTTTTTTCGGATAGATAACATTAGAAAATTTCAAAACGGTTTTTTAGAAGTTCTTAAAATAAATTTTCAATTTTTAAAACTTTTTTGTAACTTTTAGAAACTTTAATTTTTAAAAGTTTTAAAAAGTTTTAGAAGTTTTAAAATTTTTTTAAAAAAGTTTTAAATTTTTAAAAAAGCTTCAAAAAGTTTTAAAAAGTTTTAGAGTTTTAAAAAAGATATATCGGATTTTTAGATTTTTCTTAGATTTTTCGTTAGATGGCAGCACTATTTTATGTAAGTTTCCGTACTTTTCGCTAGATGGCAGCACTTTGAAAAAGATATTTTGGTTGTGTTTTAGGATGATTTTTCTTTTCATAATTAGGTGGCACCACTTTCAAAAGATATTTCGTTTGTGTTTAGGATAAACTTTGGAAAACTTTTGGTTTTAAGTTTCTAATTGATTTATTACTTTTAAAATTATTTCACACAAAAGTGTTCAAAAGCGTCGCGGGGTGCGACGTCCGACGTGCGATTTACAATATTTAATTTAGTAACTGTAACAAATATTAAATTTAAATGATAGTGAATGATTGTTGTTGTTATTGTGTTCGCAAAATATATAAAGATTAATAAAATTGCATTTTATTTTTTATGTAGGTTAAAGATAAGAAAAGGTAAGATTTCATTTCTTTCACGAAAAATCATGAGAAGTACAGAATTGTTATTATTATTATATTTTATTTGTATGTACATATCTCGAAATGCATAATATTACTAGATGCGCGCGCACATATAGGAAAATTAAAATTAAACGTAAACACAGTGATATATGTGACGGAATAAAATGTTATCGTTATATTTATTTATTAATTTATTTATTTATTGTATAAAATTGTTTACAGTTTATATAATAACTAGACAAATGGAAGAAAATATTCATTAGCCTCTTGGTGTACAATTACTAAGGTTGTGGTATAAGAAAATATTTTAAGGTGACAATTAAAAATTGTATGTGAAGTGAAAAGAATTATTTTGATAAATAAAAAATCAAATCATTCCATTTGTAGTGCTTACAATTAAAAGTGTGTTATAATATTTTATAAAGGTACGTCTCATTAAACTTAATAGTGAAATTAAGTGTTAGCAATTAATAATAAATAATTCGGTCAATAAATTTAATAGTGTTAATTAAAAATTGTGTGAAAATGGCAAATATTAAACAAATAGTGTGCAAAACTAAATCGGCTCTCATTAGTGCTACTGACAATCCTGAGGTTTTACAAGATGCTGTTAATCTATGTAATAAAAATTTAAAATATCTTCGAAACAAGCTGCGAAATTGTATCGGTTTAGGAGAAAAAAATAAAACTCAAAATGCTGTTGGTTTATTAACAGGATTTCGAAATCAAATGAAAATGATGCAGAAAATAACAAATGGTCAAGTTCAAAAATATCCATCGAGGCGAATAAAATTTACTTATATTCAAACTGCTTTTCAAAACCGAATTAAAACTTTAGCCATGATCAACTTAACTCACACTGATTCAATTAATTTTTTAAATGATTGTCAATCAACTTTTAAGCTTCACATCAAAAAGGTTTTAAAGAATGAAACTGCTTTAAAAGTAAATGGAATATTTTGCGGCGAGTTTAAAATTTGTAATGGTGCTGAAGATAATTTTGAGTTTAAATACATGAATACTAAAAATGATGTGCTCTACAGAGATACCAACATTGATGAATGGTTTATAAAAAATATAAATGAAACTATATTAAAAGATCTCGAGGATTTTCAACATAAGCAAAGCGGTTGGACTATATCAGCAGTCGTGAACTTAATAATGAATATCAACAAATATACAGCACAATTGGGGTCGACATATATTCCACTACCAAAGAAAATTGCAACAAAAGGAGCCTGTATCAACGTTCAAAATGACGACAATGCTTGTTTTGCATGGGCAGTTCTATCAGCGTTATTTCCAGTTAAAAAACATCCACAGCGCACAACAAAATATCCACACTATTCGGAGAAATTCAACTTAACTGGAATTCATTTCCCAATGACAATTAATCAAATCGCACGCTTTGAAAAGCAAAACAATGTTTCAATTAATGTGTATATTTTGAAACTGTTAAAGACATCGGACTATATTACATTACCAACATATTTAACTAAAAATAAGAGAGACGCACATGTGAATTTACTCTTAATTCAAAATATGTATAGCGAAGATGGTCAAGAAGAAAATGACATAGAAGCAGAATTGAGTGAGCATGAGCCGATTAAATATCATTACATATGGATAAAAAGTCTTTTTCGGCTGTTATCAACACAAGTGGGAAACAGGAATGGACAAATAGAATTTTGTGATCGATGTCTACACTATTTTCATTCAAGGGAAATGCTTCTAAAACATAGTGAGAATTGCTTAAAACAAAACAATTGCAAAATTAGGTTGCCTACAAATGAGCAAAAACAGCTTCAGTTTAAAAATTTTAAAAATAAAATAATAGTTCCATTTATTATTTACGCGGATTTAGAATGTATATTAATAAAAGTTGATGTTGGTAATAATTATCAAATGCATGAGCCACATAGCATCGGATATTATGTGAAATGTTCGTATGATGATAATTTATCTATGTACAAATCATATCGCGGGAAAGATTGCGTTTCGTGGTTTAGTAAAGAATTAGCCTGTTTGGCTGAAACTTTAGATAATATTATAACTAATCTTGTAGTTATGAATGATCCAACAACA
Source organism: Nephrotoma flavescens (assembly GCA_932526605.1). Classification (NCBI taxonomy): domain Eukaryota; kingdom Metazoa; phylum Arthropoda; class Insecta; order Diptera; family Tipulidae; genus Nephrotoma; species Nephrotoma flavescens. The sequence goes on along the minus strand of CAKOBK010000226.1, from coordinate 57,535 downwards.
GAAGAAATTATTTCATTTAAAACCGTCTCAAGATGTCACATATGCGAAAAAACTTTTGGAAGTGAAGAGATTAGAGTACGCGATCACTGTCATTTCACCGGTAAGTTTAGAGGAGCCGCACATAATAAATGTAATATTAATTATAAAAATGAAGGTCACACGGTACCAATTGTTTTTCATAACTTAAGTGGTTATGATTCTCATTTTATTATAGAAAGTATAGCATCCGATATGCCAGGTAGAATAAATTTATTGCTGATTAATAAGGAGAAATACATATCGTTTACAAAACATTTGAATTTCCATTTAACAAAGTTTCGATTTATAGATTCCTTTAGATTTATGGATAAAAGTTTAAATGAACTATCATCATATTTGAGCACTTTCCCCAATTTAAATTCAGAATTTTCAGAAATTTCAGAAGAAAAATTTTCATTATTAACTAAAAAGGGTGTTTACCCATATGACTATTTCGATAGCTCTCAAAAAATTTTAGAAGAAAAACTCCCATCGCTTGAATTTTTCTATAATAAACTTAATGATAGTAATATTAGTGAAAAACAATATATACATGCTCAGAATGTTTACAATAAATTCGACTTATGTAATCTGGGTGAATATTCGGATTTATATCTCAAAACAGATGTATTATTGTTGGTTGATGTTTTCGAACAGTTTCGAGACAGTTCCTATAAAACGTATGGATTAGACCGCACTATTTTACACTCCCTGGGTATACTTGGGATGCAATGCTAAAGTATACAAATATATCTTTAGAGCTACTTACCGATATAGATATGGTAATGTTTGTAGAGCGCGGAATTAGAGGTGGTTTAAGTCAGTGTACGAAACGTTATGCTAAAGCTAATAATAAATATATCAAACAATATGACTCAACTAAAGAATCCACATATTTAATGTATTATGATATTAATAATCAATATGGTTGGGCAATGTCTCAATATTTACCTTTGGGGGGTTTTAAGTGGTTTTAAAATTTTCAAGATTTTGATGTCAATGAAATTTCTGATGAATCTAACAAGGGGTATATATTAGAAGTAGATATAGAGTATCCTAGCAAATTACATGATATTCACAATGACTTTCCATTTTGTCCAGAACACAGATGTGGTCCAGGTTCGAAAGAAGAAAAATTAATGGCTACGCTACATAATAAGACGAAATATGTCATATACTATAGAAAATTAAAGCAAGCTATCCGTTATGGTTTAAAAATAACAAAAATTCATAAGATTTTTGAGTTTGATCAATCAGCATGGTTAAAGTCATATATAGATTTAAATTCATCATTATGAGCACTTGCAAAAAATAAATTTGAAAAAAACCTTTTCAAACTAATGAACAACGCAGTATTTGGGAAAACTATGGAAAATGTTCGAAAACATAGCATTGTAAAGTTAGTGACTAAGTGGTTTGAAAGGTATGGTGCGGAAGCTTTAATTTCGAAGCCAGAATTCAAATCTTCAACAATTTTTAGCGAAAATCTAGTTGCTATTGAATTAAACAAATCAGAAATATTTTTTAATAAACCAATATATGTTGGAATGTGTGTTTTAGACATAGCTAAAACCTCACTTTATGACTTTCATTATGACTACATGATCCCACAATTTGGTAAAAATGGTAAAATTTGCTATACTGATACAGATAGTCTCATTTATGAGGTAGCCTGTCCGGATATTTATGAAGTAATTAAGAGAGATTGTCATAAACGTTTTGATACAAGTGACTACTCAGACAATAATATCTGGGGGATACCTTCAATAAATAAAAAAGTGCCTGGTATTATGAAAGTTGAAAATAATGGTACAATCATGACTGAGTTTGTAGGATTGAGAGCAAAAATGTATGCGTACAGGGTTCAGGGGGGAGAAAATCATCAAAGTATAGAAAATAAGAAACTTAAAGGCATAAAGAATCAAGTTGTGAAATGTAGAATTACCTTTGATGATTATGTAGACTGTTTAAATAATGAAAAAATTAAAGTAATTTCGCAAAATTTAATTCAATCTGAAAAGCATAATGTAAGTTCTATTACTCAAACCAAAACCGCAATTAATCCCAACGATGATAAGCGATTTCTAATTAAAGGGGATTATGAAACCTTAGCTTGGGGCCATTATAAAATAATGGAAATTGATTGAACTGGAAACAATAATGTTCTTTATTGTATCAATGTATTATATATTTTATTTTTAAATAAATGTAAAAACAAATTATTTTAAACAATATCTGTTTTATTTATTCAAGAGTTGTGAGATGAATTAAATCCAAGCCATTTGACGTAAACCTTACTTACATTTTTTCTCAAGATTTTTTTTCAAGGTAATGTATTAGGATTTTTAGGTTTTTGTAGCTCTTTCTCAAAAAGTCGATCTGCACTTATTACAACTTGCAAAATAAAAAATGAGCAAGTAAAAAAAAATTGAATACTTACATGAAATTGTTTGCTTGCTGTGACTATTGAATTGAGAGTTTGTGTTGTATAAATTAATATTACTTTTTAAAATTCAGATTTTTTAAGTTTTATTTTTTGTTTTAACATTTTCTTAATCCTACTACTAACTCTATTTCTAATTGTTTTTAACATTGCCGGAGATTCCTCGAAATAATCAACAATCTTTCCAGTTTGTTTTACTTTATAAAAAGTATTCATTATCTTAAAATCGTCAAAACTCTTTTCAATCGGAACTTCGGCGTAGTATTGAAATTTTCCGACATCTAAATGAGACTTTCCCGCTTTTGTTAAATATTCTCTATTTATAGCAATTGTAGGATCATATTTTACACCATCAATTTCTGTCCAAATATGTAAATGAGTGGCGAGTTTATCATCATACATCATCTTTCCGCATATGATTTTGATATCAAATTTTTGTAAATGTTCTAAAAGCAATAAGCTTGCCGGCAGGCACACAGCGTACATTTCTTCCTTTACAAATTCTTGAGAGACTATGCCTGAAATGAGGCGTGCAATTAAATGTTTATCAGCTGGCATCCTGGTGTAAACTACTGATTGCAAAAAAAATGAATTATTGAAGTAATACTTTTCGTTTGTTCTAAAATATTGGGTTTTGACCTTACCCCTTTTATGCGGCCGTTCAGCACAAACTGTTAACCATAAATCAGTAGACACTCCTCGCGATGTTCTAATATAGCTTTTCCTGTCTAGATAATTTTTCTATTTATCTGTAAGAATGTTTTTCAAAAAAAAAAATATCGAACTTGGTGCTTAATTCATTAATTAGATTATAGTCTAATTAACTTTATTGCTGTATAATGTATTTTATCAACAGTTTTATATATAACTGAATAAAAAAATATTTTGTTTTAGTATGTATGTAGTATTAAAAGTGTATGTCTTTTATTTACTGATCGTAGTTTTTTCGGATAGATAACATTAGAAAATTTCAAAACGGTTTTTTAGAAGTTCTTACAATAAATTTTCAATTTTTAAAACTTTTTTGTAACTTTTAGAAACTTTAATTTTTAAAACTTTTAAAAAGTTTTAGAAGTTTTAAAATTTTTTTAAAAAAGTTTTAAAGGTTTAAAAAAGCTTCAAAAAGTTTTAAAAAGTTTTAGAGTTTTAAAAAAGAGTTATAAAAAGTTTTAAAAAAGTTTTAAAAAAATTTAAAAAGTTTTAAAAAGTTTTAAAAAAGTTTTAAAAAATGTAAAAAAGTTTTAAAAAGTTTTAAATGTTTAAGAAAGTTTTAAAAACTTTTTAAAAGTTTTAAAAAGCTTTAAAAAGTTTTAGAAGTTTTAAAAAAAAAATTTAAAAAAATTGAAAAAGTTATAAAAAGTTTTAAAGGTTTAAAAAAGTTTCAAAAAGATTTAAAAAGTTTTAAAAAAATTTAAAAAAGTTTTAAAAAGTTTTAAAATTTTTTTAAAAAAATTTAGAAATGTTTTAAAAAGTTTTAAAAAATTTAAAAAAGTTTTAAATGCTTAAAAAAGTTTTAAAAACTTTTTAAAAGTTTTAGAAGTTTTAAAAAAAAAATTTTTAAATGTTATAAAAAAATTTAAAAAAGTTTTAAAAAGTTTAAAAAAGTTTCAAATAGTTTTGAAAAAGTTTAAAAAAAAAATTTAAAAAAGATTTAAAAAGTTTAAAAAAAGTTTTAAAAAATTTAAAAAAGTTTTAAATGTTTAAAAAAGTTTTAAAAACTTTTTAAAAGTTTTAAAAAGATTTAAAAAGTTTTAAAGTTTTAAAGTTTTAAAAAGTTTTAAAATTTTTAAAAGTTTAAAAATTTATTTATTTTTATAGCAGTAAAGTAGTAAAATTTACGTAAACGTCTATGATTTATATAGAAAATGCGGTAAAACGTAGCCGCGCGTTTTCGAGTTTGATTTTTTTTAGTTTGGGCGAAAAATACGTAGACACAACCGTCTATGACTTAAAAAATTAATCATGTTACATGTGCTAATTACCTTATTTTTAATTGCATCATGAGAAAAATGGCGTAAACGTTTATAACTGATAAAGAAAACGGCTATGTTTAATCGCATCATAAGAAAAATTGACGTAATCGTCTATGATTTATATAGAAAATGCGGTGAATATCGAATCCGCGCGGAGCGCATAATAGTCATATGGGTAAACACCCTTTTTAGTTAATAATGAAAATTTTTCTTCTGAAATTTCTGAAAATTCTGAATTTAAATTAGGGAAAGTGCTCAAATATGATGATAGTTCATCTTAACTTTTATCCATAAATCTAAAGGAATCTATAAATCGAAACTTTGTTAAATGGAAATTCAAATGTTTTGTAAACGATATGTATTTCTCCTTATTAATCAGCAATAAATTTATTCTACCTGGCATATCGGATGCTATACTTTCTATAATAAAATGAGAATCATAACCACTTAAGTTATGAAAAACAATTGGTACCGTGTGACCTTCATTTTTATAATTAATATTACATTTATTATGTGCGGCTCCTCTAAACTTACCGGTGAAATGACAGTGATCGCGTACTCTAATCTCTTCACTCCCAAAAGTTTTTTCGCATATGTGACATCTTGAGACTGTTTTAAATGAAATAATTTCTTCTGTTGTTAGATCATTCATAACTACAGGATTAGTTATAATATTATCTAAAGTTTCAGCCAAATAGGCTAATTCTTTACTAAACCACGAAACGCAATCTTTCCCGCGATATGATTTGTACATAGATAAATTATCATCATACGAACATTTCACATAATATCCGATGCTATGTGGCTCATGCATTTGATAATTATTACCAACATCAACTTTTATTAATATACATTCTAAATCCGCGTAAATAATAAATGGAACTATTATTTTATTTTTAAAATTTTTAAACTGAAGCTCTTTTTGCTCATTTGTAGGCAACCTAATTTTGCAATTGTTTTGTTTTAAGCAATTCTCACTATGTTTTAGAAGCATTTCCCTTGAATGAAAATAGTGTAGACATCGATCACAAAATTCTATTTGTCCATTCCTGTTTCCCACTTGTGTTGATAACAGCCGAGAAAGACTTTTTATCCATATGTAATGATATTTAATCGGCTCATGCTCACTCAATTCTGCTTCTATGTCATTTTCTTCTTGACCATCTTTGCTATACATATTTTGAATTAAGAGTAAATTCACATGTGCGTCTCTCTTATTTTTAGTTAAATATGTTGGTAATGTAATATAGTCCGATGTCTTTAACAGTTTCAAAATATACACATTAATTGAAACATTGTTTTGCTTTTCAAAGCGTGCGATTTGATTAATTGTCATTGGGAAATGAATCCCAGTTAAGTTGAATTTCTCCGAATAGTGTGGATATTTTGTTGTGCGCTGTGGATGTTTTTTAACTGGAAATAACGCTGATAGAACTGCCCATGCAAAACAAGCATTGTCGTCATTTTGAACGTTGATACAGGCTCCTTTTGTTGCAATTTTCTTTGGTAGTGGAATATATGTCGACCCCAATTGTGCTGTATATTTGTTGATATTCATTATTAAGTTCACGACTGCTGATATAGTCCAACCGCTTTGCTTATGTTGAAAATCCTCGAGATCTTTTAATATAGTTTCTTTTATATTTTTTATAAACCATTCATCAATGTTGGTATCTCTGTAGAGCACATCATTTTTAGTATTCATGTATTTAAACTCAAAATTATCTTCAGCACCATTACAAATTTTAAACTCGCCGCAAAATATTCCATTTACTTTTAAAGCAGTTTCATTCTTTAAAACCTTTTTGATGTGAAGCTTAAAAGTTGATTGACAATCATTTAAAAAATTAATTGAATCAGTGTGAGTTAAGTTGATCATGGCTAAAGTTTTAATTCGGTTTTGAAAAGCAGTTTGAATATAAGTACATTTTATTCGCCTCGATGGATATTTTTGAACTTGACCATTTTTTATTTTCTGCATCATTTTCATTTGATTTCGAAATCCTGTTAATAAACCAACAGCATTTTGAGTTTTATTTTTTTCTCCTAAACCGATACAATTTCGCAGCTTGTTTCGAAGATATTTTAAATTTTTATTACATAGATTAACAGCATCTTGTAAAACCTCAGGATTGTCAGTAGCACTAATGAGAGCCGATTTAGTTTTGCACACTATTTGTTTAATATTTGCCATTTTCACACAATTTTTAATTAACACTATTAAATTTATTGACCGAATTATTTATTATTAATTGCTAACACTTAATTTCACTATTAAGTTTAATGAGACGTACCTTTATAAAATATTATAACACACTTTTAATTGTAAGCACTACAAATGGAATGATTTGATTTTTTATTTATCAAAATAATTCTTTTCACTTCACATACAATTTTTAATTGTCACCTTAAAATATTTTCTTATACCACAACCTTAGTAATTGTACACCAAGAGGCTAATGAATATTTTCTTCCATTTGTCTAGTTATTATATAAACTGTAAACAATTTTATACAATAAATAAATAAATTAATAAATAAATATAACGATAACATTTTATTCCGTCACATATATCACTGTGTTTACGTTTAATTTTAATTTTCCTATATGTGCGCGCGCATCTAGTAATATTATGCATTTCGAGATATGTACATACAAATAAAATATAATAATAATAACAATTCTGTACTTCTCATGATTTTTCGTGAAAGAAATGAAATCTTACCTTTTCTTATCTTTAACCTACATAAAAAATAAAATGCAATTTTATTAATCTTTATATATTTTGCGAACACAATAACAACAACAATCATTTACTATCATTTAAATTTAATATTTGTTACAGTTACTAAATTAAATATTGTAAATCGCACGTCGGACGTCGCACCCCGCGACATCCATATTCTTATTACAATTAAACTTACAATTCACATAACAGATTAGTTGTTGTTACTATATGTACGAATTCAAGATCAAGTTTACTTTCATCTTTATATGCAATTTTATTAATCTTTATATATTTTGCGAACACAATAACAACAACAATCATTTAAATTTAATATTTGTTACAGTTACTAAATTAAATATTGTAAATCGCACGTCGGACGTCGCACCCCGCGACGCTTTTGAACACTTTTGTGTGAAATAATTTTAAAAGTAATAAATCAATTAGAAACTTAAAACCAAAAGTTTTCCAAAGTTTATCCTAAACACAAACGAAATATCTTTTGAAAGTGGTGCCACCTAATTATGAAAAGAAAAATCATCCTAAAACACAACCAAAATATCTTTTTCAAAGTGCTGCCATCTAGCGAAAAGTACGGAAACTTACATAAAATAGTGCTGCCATCTAACGAAAAATCATTGCAACTTAAAATTTTGAGCTTTGTCGGAAAAGTTTTTTAGTGCTGCCATCTACAAAAAACTTTTCATACTACGTGAGCCAAAATTTGCAAATTTTGACCTCCATATAAAAATACATGGGATTTTGGGCTGGAACTCTCATAGTATACCTACTCATATTAGACAAAAATCCGAAAAAAAAGTTGTAGATTCTGGTTGAAATGGGCTTGCAACAAAACTATTTCGTTAAATGAATTTTTACATTGATTTTATTGTTTTTGGTTGTGAATCAAACCATATTAGACACAAATCCAAAAAAAACCATTCGGACCCGTAGTGCTTACACCCAAAATTTTCGAGTCCTAGTAGATTCTGGTGGAAATGGGCTTACAACAAAACTATTTCGTTAGATGAATTTTTACATTAATTTAATTGTTTTTGGTTGTGAATCAAACCATGTTAGACACAAATCCAAAAAAAACCATTCGGACCCGTAGTGCTTACACCCAAAATTTTCGAGTAATAGTAGATTCTGGTTGAAATGGGCTTACAACAAAACTATTTCGTTAAATTAATTTTTACATTGATTTTATTGTTTTTGGTTGTGAATCAAACCATATTAGACAAAAATCCATAAAAAAAAATCGGACCCCAAGTACTTACACCCAAAGTTTTCGAGTCCTAGTAAATTCTGGTTGAAATGGGCTTACAACAAAACTATTTCGCTAAATGAATTTTTACATTGATTTTATTGTTTTTGGTTGTGAATCAAACCATATTAGACAAAAATCCAAAAAAAAAAAATCGGACCCCAAGTACTTACACCCAAAATTTTCGAGTCCTAGTAGATTCTGGTTGAAATGGGCTTACAACAAAACTATTTCGTTAAATGCATTTTTACATTGATTTTATTGTTTTTGGTTGTGAATCAAACCATATTAGACAAAAATCCAAAAAAGAAAAAAAATCGGACCACAAGTACTTACACCCAAAATTTTCGAGTCCTTGTAGATTCTGGTTGAAATGGGCTTACAACAAAACTATTTCGTTAAATGAATTTTTACATTGATTTTATTGTTTTTGGTTGTGAATCAAAGCATATTAGACAAAAATCCATAAAAAAAATCGGACCCCAAGTACTTACACCCAAAATGTTCGAGTCCTAGTAGATTCTGGTTGAAATGGGCTTACAACAAAATTATTTCGTTAAATGAATTTTTACATTGATTTTATTGTTTTTGGTTGTGAAACAAACCATATTATACAGAAATCCAAAAAAAAAATCGGACCCCAAGTACTTACACCCAAAATTTTCGAGTCCTAGTAGATTCTGGTTGAAATGGGCTTACAACAAAACCATTTCGTTAAATGAATTTTTACATTGGTTTTATTGTTTTTGGTTGTGAATCAAACCATATTAGACAAAAATCCAAAAAAAAATCGGACCCCAAGTACTTACACCCAAAATTTTCGAGTCCTAGTAGATTCTGGTTGAAATGGGCTTACAACAAAACTATTTCGTTAAATGAATTTTTACATTGATTTTATTGTTTTTGGTTGTGAATCAAACCATATTAGACAAAAATCAAAAAAAAAATTCGGACCCATAGTGCTTACACCCAAAATTTTCGATTAGTAGGAGATTCTGGTTGAAATGGCCTTACAACAAAACTATTTCGTTAAATGAATTTTTACATTGATTTTATTGTTTTTGGTTGTGAATCAAACCATATTAGACAAAAATCAAAAAAAAAATCTGACCCCAAGTACTTACACCCAAAATTTTCGAGTCCTAGTAGATTCTGGTTGAAATGGGCTTACAACAAAACTATTTCGTTAAATGAATTTTTACATTGATTTTATTGTTTTTGGTTGTGAATCAAACCATATTAGACAAAAATCAAAAAAAAAATCGGACCCCAAGTACTTACACCTAAAAGTTTCGAGTCCTAGTAGATTCTGGTTGAAATGGGCTTACAACAAAACTATTTCGTAAATGAATTTTTACATTGATTTTATTGCTTTTGGTTGTGAATCAAACCATATTAGACAAAAATCCAAAAAAAAAAAATCGGACCCCAAGTACTTACACCCAAAATTTTCGAGTCCTAGTAGATTCTGGTTGAAATGGGCTTACAACAAAACTATTTCGTTAAATGAATTTTTACATTGATTTTATTGTTTTTGGTTGTGAATCAAACCATATTAGACAAAAATCCAAAAAAAAAATCGTGCCCCAAGTACTTACATCCAAAATTTTCGAGTCCCAGTAGATTCTGGTTGAAATGGGCTTACAACAAAACTATTTCGTTAAATGAATTTTTACATTGGTTTTATTGTTTTTGGTTGTGAATCAAACCATATTAGACAAAAATCCAAAAAAAAAATCGGACCCCAAGTACTTACACCCAAAATTTTCGAGTCCTAGTAGATTCTGGTTGAAATGGGCTTACAACAAAACTATTTCGTTAAATGAATTTTTACATTGATTTTATTGTTTTTGGTTGTGAATCAAAGCATATTAGACAAATATCCAAAAAAAAACAAAATCGAGTATAAAGTACACAATACAAGTACATACAAGCACAATACAAGTATATACAAGTGCATACAAGTACTTACACCCAAAATTTTCGAGTCCTAGTAGATTCTGGTTGAAATGGGCTTACAACAAAACTATTTCGTTAAATGAATTTTTACATTGATTTTATTGTTTTTGGTTGTGAATCAAACCATATTAGACAAAAATCCAAAAAAAAAATCAGACCCCAAGTACTTACACCCAAAATTTTCGAGTCCTAGTAGATTCTGGTTGAAATGGGCTTACAACAAAACTATTTCGTTAAAAGAATTTTTACAATGATTTTATTGTTTTTGGTTGTGAATCAAACCATATTAGACAAAAATCCAAAAAAAAAAATCGGACCCCAAGTACTTACACCCAAAATTTTCGAGTCCTAGTAGATTCTGGTTGAAATGGGCTTACAACAAAACTATTACGTTAAATGAATTTTTACATTGATTTTATTGTTTTTGGTTGTGAATCAAACCATATTAGACAAAAATCCAAAAAAAAAAATCGGACCCCAAGTACTTACACCCAAAATTTTCGAGTCTTAGTAGATTCTGGTTGAAATGGGCTTACAACAAAACTATTTCATTAAATGAATTTTTACATTGATTTTATTGTTTTTGGTTGTGAATCAAACCATATTAGACAAAAATCCAAAAAAAAAATCGGACCCCAAGTACTTACACCCAAAATTTTCGAGTCCTAGTAGATTCTGGTTGAAATGGGTTTACAACAAAACTATTTCGTTAAATGAATTTTTACATTGATTTAATTGTTTTTGGTTGTGAATCCAACCATATTAGACAAAAATCCAAAAAAAAAATCGGACCCCAAGTACTTATACCCAAAATTTTCGAGTCTTATAGATTCTGGTTGAAATGGGCTTACAACAAAACTATTTCGTTAAATTAATTTTTACATTGGTTTTATTGTTTTTGGTTGTGAATCAAAGCATATTAAACAAATATCCAAAAAAAAACAAAATCGAGTATATAGTACACAATACAAGTACATACAAGCACAATACAGGTATATACAAGTGCATACAAGTACTTACACCCAAAATTTTCGAGTCCTAGTAGATTCTGGTTGAAATGGGCTTACAACAAAATTATTTCGTTAAATGAATTTTTACATTGATTTTATTGTTTTTGGTTGTGAATCAAACCATATTAGACAAAAATCCAAAAAAAAAATCAGACCCTAAGTACTTACACTCAAAATTTTCGAGTCCTAGTAGATTCTGGTTGAAATGGGCTTACAACAAAACTATTTCGTTAAATGAATTTTTACATTGATTTTATTGTTTTTGGTTGTGAATCAAACCATATTAGACAAAAATTCAAAAAACAAATCGGTCCCCAAGTACTTACAACCAAAATTTTCGAGTCCTAGTAGATTCTGGTTGAAATGAGCTTACAACAAAACTATTTCGTTAAATGAATTTTTACATTGATTTTATTGTTTTTGGTTGTGAATCAAACCATATTAGACTAAAATAAAAAAAATAACAAATTCGGATCCCTAGTGCTTACACCCAAAATTTTCGAGTAGTAGGAGATTCTGGTTGAAATGGGCTTACAACAAAACTTTTTCGTTAAATGAATTTTTACATAGATTTTATTGTTTTTGGTTGTGAATCAAACCATATTAGACATAAATCCAAAAAAAAAATCGGACCCCAAGTACCTACACCCAAAATTTTCGAGTCCTAGTAGATTCTGGTTGAAATGGGCTTACAAAAAAACTATTTCGTTAAATGATTTTTTACATTGATTTTATTGTTTTTGGTTGTGAATCAAACCATATTAGATAAAAATCCAAAAAAAAAAATCGGACCCCAAGTACTTACACCCAAAATTTTCGAGTCCTAGTAGATTCTGGTTGAAATGGGCTTACAACAAAACTATTTCGTTAAATGAATTTTTACATTGATTTTATTGTTTTTGGTTGTGAATCAAACCATATTAGACTAAAACCCAGAAAAAAAAATCGGACCCCAAGGACTTACACCCAAAATTTTCGAGTCCTAGTAGATTCTGGTTGAAATGGGCTTACAACAAGTTGATTTTATTGTTTTTGGTTGTGAATCAAACCATATTAGTAGGTATACTATGAGAGTTCTAGCCCAAAATCCCATGTATTTTTATATGGAGGTCAAAATTTGCAAATTTTGGCTCACGTAGTATGAAAAGTTTTTTATAGATGGCAGCACTAAAAAACTTTTCCGACAAAGCTCAAAATTTTAAGTTGCAATGATTTTTCGTTAGATGGCAGCACTATTTTATGTAAGTTTCCGTACTTTTCGCTAGATGGTAGCACTTTGAAAAAGATATTTTGGTTGTGTTTTTGGATGATTTTTCTTTTCATAATTAGGTGGCACCACTTTCAAAAGATATTTCGTTTGTGTTTAGGATAAACTTTGGAAAACTTTTGGTTTTAAGTTTCTAATTGATTTATTACTTTTAAAATTATTTCACACAAAAGTGTTCAAAAGCATCGCGGGGTGCGACGTCCGACGTGCGATTTACAATATTTAATTTAGTAACTGTAACAAATATTAAATTTAAATGATAGTAAATGATTGTTGTTGTTATTGTGTTCGCAAAATATATAAAGATTAATAAAATTGCATTTTATTTTTTATGTAGGTTAAAGATAAGAAAAGGTAAGATTTCATTTCTTTCACGAAAAATCATGAGAAGTACAGAATTGTTATTATTATTATATTTTATTTGTATGTACATATCTCGAAATGCATAATATTACTAGATGCGCGCGCACATATAGGAAAATTAAAATTAAACGTAAACACAGTGATATATGTGACGGAATAAAATGTTATCGTTATATTTATTTATTTATTTATTTATTTATTGTATAAAATTGTTTACAGTTTATATAATAACTAGACAAATGGAAGAAAATATTCATTAGCCTCTTGGTGTACAATTACTAAGGTTGTGGTATAAGAAAATATTTTAAGGTGACAATTAAAAATTGTATGTGAAGTGAAAAGAATTATTTTGATAAATAAAAAATCAAATCATTCCATTTGTAGTGCTTACAATTAAAAGTGTGTTATAATATTTTATAAAGGTACGTCTCATTAAACTTAATAGTGAAATTAAGTGTTAGCAATTAATAATAAATAATTCGGTCAATAAATTTAATAGTGTTAATTAAAAATTGTGTGAAAATGGCAAATATTAAACAAATAGTGTGCAAAACTAAATCGGCTCTCATTAGTGCTACTGACAATCCTGAGGTTTTACAAGATGCTGTTAATCTATGTAATAAAAATTTAAAATATCTTCGAAACAAGCTGCGAAATTGTATCGGTTTAGGAGAAAAAAATAAAACTCAAAATGCTGTTGGTTTATTAACAGGATTTCGAAATCAAATGAAAATGATGCAGAAAATACAAAATGGTCAAGTTCAAAAATATCCATCGAGGCGAATAAAATGTACTTATATTCAAACTGCTTTTCAAAACCGAATTAAAACTTTAGCCATGCTCAACTTAACTCACACTGATTCAATTAATTTTTTAAATGATTGTCAATCAACTTTTAAGCTTCACATCAAAAAGGTTCTAAAGAATGAAACTGCTTTAAAAGTAAATGGAATATTTTGCGGCGAGTTTAAAATTTGTAATGGTGCTGAAGATAATTTTGAGTTTAAATACATGAATACTAAAAATGATGTGCTCTACAGAGATACCAACATTGATGAATGGTTTATAAAAAATATAAAAGAAACTATATTAAAAGATCTCGAGGATTTTCAACATAAGCAAAGCGGTTGGACTATATCAGCAGTCGTGAACTTAATAATGAATATCAACAAATATACAGCACAATTGGGGTCGACATATATTCCACTACCAAAGAAAATTGCAACAAAAGGAGCCTGTATCAACGTTCAAAATGACGACAATGCTTGTTTTGCATGGGCAGTTCTATCAGCGTTATTTCCAGTTAAAAAACATCCACAGCGCACAACAAAATATCCACACTATTCGGAGAAATTCAACTTAACTGGGATTCATTTCCCAATGACAATTAATCAAATCGCACGCTTTGAAAAGCAAAACAATGTTTCAATTAATGTGTATATTTTGAAACTGTTAAAGACATCGGACTATATTACATTACCAACATATTTAACTAAAAATAAGAGAGACGCACATGTGAATTTACTCTTAATTCAAAATATGTATAGCGAAGATGGTCAAGAAGAAAATGACATAGAAGCAGAATTGAGTGAGCATGAGCCGATTAAATATCATTACATATGGATAAAAAGTCTTTCTCGGCTGTTATCAACACAAGTGGGAAACAGGAATGGACAAATAGAATTTTGTGATCGATGTCTACACTATTTTCATTCAAGGGAAATGCTTCTAAAACATAGTGAGAATTGCTTAAAACAAAACAATTGCAAAATTAGGTTGCCTACAAATGAGCAAAAACAGCTTCAGTTTAAAAATTTTAAAAATAAAATAATAGTTCCATTTATTATTTACGCGGATTTAGAATGTATATTAATAAAAGTTGATGTTGGTAATAATTATCAAATGCATGAGCCACATAGCATCGGATATTATGTGAAATGTTCGTATGATGATAATTTATCTATGTACAAATCATATCGCGGGAAAGATTGCGTTTCGTGGTTTAGTAAAGAATTAGCCTATTTGGCTGAAACTTTAGATAATATTATAACTAATCCTGTAGTTATGAATGATCTAACAACAGAAGAAATTATTTCATTTAAAACAGTCTCAAGATGTCACATATGCGAAAAAACTTTTGGAAGTGAAGAGATTAGAGTACGCGATCACTGTCATTTCACCGGTAAGTTTAGAGGAGCCGCACATAATAAATGTAATATTAATTATAAAAATGAAGGTCACACGGTACCAATTGTTTTTCATAACTTAAGTGGTTATGATTCTCATTTTATTATAGAAAGTATAGCATCCGATATGCCAGGTAGAATAAATTTATTGCCGATTAATAAGGAGAAATACATATCGTTTACAAAACATTTGAATTTCCATTTAACAAAGTTTCGATTTATAGATTCCTTTAGATTTATGGATAAAAGTTTAGATGAACTATCATCATATTTGAGCACTTTCCCCAATTTAAATTCAGAATTTTCAGAAATTTCAGAAGAAAAATTTTCATTATTAACTAAAAAGGGTGTTTACCCATATGACTATTTCGATAGCTCTCAAAAATTTTTAGAAGAAAAACTCCCATCGCTTGAACTTTTCTATAATAAACTTAATGATAGTAATATTAGTGAAAAACAATATATACATGCTCAGAATGTTTACAATAAATTCGACTTATGTAATCTGGGTGAATATTCGGATTTATATCTCAAAACAGATGTATTATTGTTGGTTGATGTTTTCGAACAGTTTCGAGACAGTTCCTATAAAACGTATGGATTAGACCGCACTATTTTACACTCCCTGGGTATACTTGGGATGCAATGCTAAAGTATACAAATATATCTTTAGAGCTACTTACCGATATAGATATGGTAATGTTTGTAGAGCGCGGAATTAGAGGTGGTTTAAGTCAGTGTACGAAACGTTATGCTAAAGCTAATAATAAATATATCAAACAATATGACTCAACTAAAGAATCCACATATTTAATGTATTATGATATTAATAATCAATATGGTTGGGCAATGTCTCAATATTTACCTTTGGGGGGTTTTAAGTGGTTTTAAAATTTTCAAGATTTTGATGTCAATGAAATTTCTGATGAATCTAACAAGGGGTATATATTAGAAGTAGATATAGAGTATCCTAGCAAATTACATGATATTCACAATGACTTTCCATTTTGTCCAGAACACAGATGTGGTCCAGGTTCGAAAGAAGAAAAATTAATGGCTACGCTACATAATAAGACGAAATATGTCATATACTATAGAAAATTAAAGCAAGCTATCCGTTATGGTTTAAAAATAACAAAAATTCATAAGATTCTTGAGTTTGATCAATCAGCATGGTTAAAGTCATATATAGATTTAAATTCATCATTACGAGCACTTGCAAAAAATAACTTTGAAAAAAACCTTTTCAAACTAATGAACAACGCTGTATTTGGGAAAACTATGGAAAATGTTCGAAAACATAGCATTGTAAAGTTAGTGACTAAGTGGTTTGGAAGGTATGGTGCGGAAGCTTTAATTTCGAAGCCAGAATTCAAATCTTCAACAATTTTTAGCGAAAATCTAGTTGCTATTGAATTAAACAAATCAGAAATATTTTTTAATAAACCAATATATGTTGGAATGTGTGTTTTAGACATAGCTAAAACCTCACTTTATGACTTTCATTATGACTACATGATCCCACAATTTGGTAAAAATGGTAAAATTTGCTATACTGATACAGATAGTCTCATTTATGAGGTAGCCTGTCCGGATATTTATGAAGTAATTAAGAGAGATTGTCATAAACGTTTTGATACAAGTGACTACTCAGACAATAATATCTGGGGGATACCTTCAATAAATAAAAAAGTGCCTGGTATTATGAAAGATGAAAATAATGGTACAATCATGACTGAGTTTGTAGGATTGAGAGCAAAAATGTATGCGTACAGGGTTCAGGGGGGAGAAAATCATCAAAGTATAGAAAATAAGAAACTTAAAGGCATAAAGAATCAAGTTGTGAAATGTAGAATTACCTTTGATGATTATGTAGACTGTTTAAATAATGAAAAAATTAAAGTAATTTCGCAAAATTTAATTCAATCTAAAAAGCATAATGTAAGTTCTATTACTCAAACCAAAACCGCAATTAATCCCAACGATGATAAGCGATTTCTAATTAAAGGGGATTATGAAACCTTAGCTTGGGGCCATTATAAAATAATGGAAATTGATTGAACTGGAAACAATAATGTTCTTTATTGTATCAATGTATTATATATTTTATTTTTAAATAAATGTAAAAACAAATTATTTTAAACAATATCTGTTTTATTTATTCAAGAGTTGTGAGATGAATTAAATCCAAGCCATTTGACGTAAACCTTACTTACATTTTTCCTCAAGATTTTTTCTACAAGGTAATGTATTAGGATTTTTAGGTTTTTGTAGCTCTTTCTCAAAAAGTCGATCTGCACTTATTACAACTTGCAAAATAAAAAATGAGCAAGTAAAAAAAAATTGAATACTTACATGAAATTGTTTGCTTGCTGTGACTATTGAATTGAGAGTTTGTGTTGTATAAATTAATATTACTTTTTAAAATTCAGATTTTTTAAGTTTTATTTTTTGTTTTAACATTTTCTTAATCCTACTACTAACTCTATTTCTAATTGTTTTTAACATTGCCTTAGATTCCTCGAAATAATCAACAATCTTTCCAGTTTGTTTTACTTTATAAAAAGTATTCATTATCTTAAAATCGTCAAAACTCTTTTCAATCGGAACTTCGGCGTAATATTGAAATTTTCCGACATCTAAATGAGACTTTCCCGCTTTTGTTAAATATTCTCTATTTATAGCAATTGTAGGATCAAATTTTACACCATCAATTTCTGTCCAAATATGTAAATAAACTTTATTGCTGTAAAATGTATTCTATCAACAGTTTTATATATAACTGAATAAAAAAATATTTTGTTTTAGTATGTATGTAGTATTAAAAGTGTATGTCTTTTATTTACTGATCGTAGTTTTTTCGGATAGATAACATTAGAAAATTTCAAAACGGTTTTTTAGAAGTTCTTACAATAAATTTTCAATTTTTAAAACTTTTTTGTAACTTTTAGAAACTTTAATTTTTAAAAGTTTTAGAAGTTTTAAAATTTTTTTAAAAAAGTTTTAAAGGTTTAAAAAAGCTTCAAAAAGTTTTAGAGTTTTAAAAAAGAGTTATAAAAAGTTTTAAAAAAGTTTTAAAAAAATTTAAAAAGTTTTAAAAAGTTTTAAAAAAGTTTTAAAAAATGTAAAAAAGTTTTAAAAAGTTTTAAATGTTTAAGAAAGTTTTAAAAACTTTTTAAAAGTTTTAAAAAGCTTTAGAAAGTTTTAGAAGTTTTAATAAAAAAATTTAAAAAAGTTTTAAAAAAATTTAAAAAGTTTTAAAAAGTTTTAAAGGTTTAATAAAGTTTCAAAAAGATTTAAAAAGTTTTAAAATTTTTTTAAAAAAATTTAGAAATGTTTTAAAAAGTTTTAAAAAATTTAAAAAAGTTTTAAATGCTTAAAAAAGTTTTTAAAGTTTTAGAAGTTTTAAAAAAAAAATTTTAAAAATGTTATAAAAAAATTTAAAAAAGTTTTAAAAAGTTTTAAAGGTTTAAAAAAGTTTCAAATAGTTTTGAAAAAGTTTTAAAAAAAAATTTAAAAAAGATTTAAAAAGTTTAAAAAAAGTTTTAAAAAATTTAAAAAAGTTTTAAATGTTTAAAAAAGTTTTAAAAACTTTTTAAAAGTTTTAAAAAGGTTTAAAAAGTTTTAAAGTTTTAAAGTTTTAAAAAGTTTTAAAATTTTTAAAAGTTTAAAAATTTATTTATTTTTATAGCTTCATAAGTAAAATTTACGTAAACGTCTATGATTTATATAGAAAATGCGGTAAAACGTAGCCGCGCGTTTTCGAGTTTGATTTTTTTTAGTTTGGGCGAAAAATACGTAGACACAATCGTCTATGACTTAAAAAATTAATCATGTTACATCTGCTAATTACCTTATTTTTAATTGCATCATGAGAAAAATGGCGTAAACGTTTATAACTGATAAAGAAAACGGCTATGTTTAATCGCATCATAAGAAAAATTGACGTAATCGTCTATGATTTATATAGAAAATGCGGTGAATATCGAATCCGCGCGGAGCGCGGATTCGATATTCACTCTAAAGCGTAACCGCGCGAAGCTTCACTTTAACTGTCTCGAAACTGTTCGAAAACATCAACCAACAATAATACATCTGTTTTGAGATATAAATCCGAATATTCACCCAGATTACATAAGTCGAATTTATTGTAAACATTCTGAGCATGTATATATTGTTTTTCACTAATATTACTATCATTAAGTTTATTATAGAAAAGTTCAAGCGATGGGAGTTTTTCTTCTAAAAATTTTTGAGAGCTATCGAAATAGTCATATGGGTAAACACCCTTTTTAGTTAATAATGAAAATTTTTCTTCTGAAATTTCTGAAAATTCTGAATTTAAATTGGGGAAAGTGCTCAAATATGATGATAGTTCATCTAAACTTTTATCCATAAATCTAAAGGAATCTATAAATCGAAACTTTGTTAAATGGAAATTCAAATGTTTTGTAAACGATATGTATTTCTCCTTATTAATCAGCAATAAATTTATTCTACCTGGCATATCGGATGCTATACTTTCTATAATAAAATGAGAATCATAACCACTTAAGTTATGAAAAACAATTGGTACCGTGTGACCTTCATTTTTATAATTAATATTACATTTATTATGTGCGGCTCCTCTAAACTTACCGGTGAAATGACAGTGATCGCGTACTGTAATCTCTTCACTTCCAAAAGTTTTTTCGCATATGTGACATCTTGAGACTGTTTTAAATGAAATAATTTCTTCTGTTGTTAGATCATTCATAACTACAGGATTAGTTATAATATTATCTAAAGTTTCAGCCAAACAGGCTAATTCTTTACTAAACCACGAAACGCAATCTTTCCCGCGATATGATTTGTACATAGATAAATTATCATCATACGAACATTTCACATAATATCCGATGCTATGTGGCTCATGCATTTGATAATTATTACCAACATCAACTTTTATTAATATACATTCTAAATCCGCGTAAATAATAAATGGAACTATTATTTTATTTTTAAAATTTTTAAACTGAAGCTGTTTTTGCTCATTTGTAGGCAACCTAATTTTGCAATTGTTTTGTTTTAAGCAATTCTCACTATGTTTTAGAAGCATTTCCCTTGAATGAAAATAGTGTAGACATCGATCACAAAATTCTATTTGTCCATTCCTGTTTCCCACTTGTGTTGATAACAGCCGAGAAAGACTTTTTATCCATATGTAATGATATTTAATCGGCTCATGCTCACTCAATTCTGCTTCTATGTCACTTTCTTCTTGACCATCTTCGCTATACATATTTTGAATTAAGAGTAAATTCACATGTGCGTCTCTCTTATTTTTAGTTAAATATGTTGGTAATGTAATATAGTCCGATGTCTTTAACAGTTTCAAAATATACACATTAATTGAAACATTGTTTTGCTTTTCAAAGCGTGCGATTTGATTAATTGTCATTGGGAAATGAATTCCAGTTAAGTTGAATTTCTCCGAATAGTGTGGATATTTTGTTGTGCGCTGTGGATGTTTTTTAACTGGAAATAACGCTGATAGAACTGCCCATGCAAAACAAGCATTGTCGTCATTTTGAACGTTGATACAGGCTCCTTTTGTTACAATTTTCTTTGGTAGTGGAATATATGTCGACCCCAATTGTGCTGTATATTTGTTGATATTCATTATTAAGTTCACGACTGCTGATATATTCCAACCGCTTTGCTTATGTTGAAAATCCTCGAGATCTTTTAATATAGTTTCTTTTATATTTTTTATAAACCATTCATCAATGTTGGTATCTCTGTAGACACATCATTTTTAGTATTCATGTATTTAAACTCAAAATTATCTTCAGCACCATTACAAATTTTAAACTCGCCGCAAAATATTCCATTTACTTTTAAAGCAGTTTCATTCTTTAAAACCTTTTTGATGTGAAGCTTAAAAGTTGATTGACAATCATTTAAAAAATTAATTGAATCAGTGTGAGTTAAGTTGATCATGGCTAAAGTTTTAATTCGGTTTTGAAAAGCAGTTTGAATATAAGTACATTTTATTCGCCTCGATGGATATTTTTGAACTTGACCATTTATTATTTTCTGCATCATTTTCATTTGATTTCGAAATCCTGTTAATAAACCAACAGCATTTTGAGTTTTATTTTTTTCTCCTAAACCGATACAATTTCGCAGCTTGTTTCGAAGATATTTTAAATTTTTATTACATAGATTAACAGCATCTTGTAAAACCTCAGGATTGTCAGTAGCACTAATGAGAGCCGATTTAGTTTTGCACACTATTTGTTTAATATTTGCCATTTTCACACAATTTTTAATTAACACTATTAAATTTATTGACCGAATTATTTATTATTAATTGCTAACACTTAATTTCTCTATTAAGTTTAATGAGACGTACCTTTATAAAATATTATAACACACTTTTAATTGTAAGCACTACAAATGGAATGATTTGACTTTTTATTTATCAAAATAATTCTTTTCACTTCACATACAATTTTTAATTGTCACCTTAAAATATTTTCTTATACCACAACCTTAGTAATTGTACACCAAGAGGCTAATGAATATTTTCTTCCATTTGTCTAGTTATTATATAAACTGTAAACAATTTTATACAATAAATAAATAAATAAATAAATAAATATAACGATAACATTTTATTCCGTCACATATATCACTGTGTTTACGTTTAATTTTAATTTTCCTATATGTGCGCGCGCATCTAGTAATATTATGCATTTCGAGATATGTACATACAAATAAAATATAATAATAATAACAATTCTGTACTTCTCATGATTTTTCGTGAAAGAAATGAAATCTTACCTTTTCTTATCTTTAACCTACATAAAAAATAAAATGCAATTTTATTAATCTTTATATATTTTGCGAACACAATAACAACAACAATCATTTACTATCATTTAAATTTAATATTTGTTACAGTTACTAAATTAAATATTGTAAATCGCACGTCGGACGTCGCACCCCGCGACATCCATATTCTTATTACAATAAAACTTACAATTCACATAACAGATTAGTTGTTGTTACTATATGTACGAATTCAAGATCAAGTTTACTTTCATCTTTATATGCAATTTTATTAATCTTTATATATTTTGCGAACACAATAACAACAACAATCATTTAAATTTAATATTTGTTACAGTTACTAAATTAAATATTGTAAATCGCACGTCGGACGTCGCACCCCGCGACGCTTTTGAACACTTTTGTGTGAAATAATTTTAAAAGTAATAAATCAATTAGAAACTTAAAACCAAAAGTTTTCCAAAGTTTATCCTAAACACAAACGAAATATCTTTTGAAAGTGGTGCCACCTAATTATGAAAAGAAAAATCATCCTAAAACACAACCAAAATATCTTTTTCAAAGTGCTGCCATCTAGCGAAAAGTACGGAAACTTACATAAAATAGTGCTGCCATCTAACGAAAAATCATTGCAACTTAAAATTTTGAGCTTTGTCGGAAAAGTTTTTTAGTGCTGCCATCTATAAAAAACTTTTCATACTACGTGAGCCAAAATTTGCAAATTTTGACCATATAAAAATACATGGGATTTTGGGCTGGAACTCTCATAGTATACCTACTAATGTTTACATTGTTTTTATTGTTTTTGGTTGTGAATCAAACCATATTAGACAAAAATCCAAAAATAAAAAAATCGGACTCCAAGTACCTACACACAAAATTTTCGAGTCCTAGTAGATTCTGGTTGAAATGGGCTTACAACAAAACTATTTCGTAAAATGAATTTTTACATTGATTCTATTGTTTTTGGTTGTGAATCAAACCATATTAGACAAAAATCCAAAAAAAAAAAAAATCAGACCCCAAGTACTTACACCCAAAATTTTCGACTCCTAGTAGATTCTGGTTGAAATGGGCTTACAACAAAACTATTTCGCTAAATGAATTTTTACATTGATTTTATTATTTTTGGTTGTGAATCAAACCATATTAGACAAAAATCCAAAAAAAAAATCGGACCCCAACTTACACCCG
This sequence comes from Nephrotoma flavescens, assembly GCA_932526605.1. Taxonomy (NCBI): domain Eukaryota; kingdom Metazoa; phylum Arthropoda; class Insecta; order Diptera; family Tipulidae; genus Nephrotoma; species Nephrotoma flavescens. The sequence continues at coordinate 34,293 of CAKOBK010000226.1, read as the reverse complement.
AAATTTTCGAGTCCTAGTAGATTCTGGTTGATATGGGCTTACAACAAAACTATTCAGTTAAATAAATTTTTACATTGATTTTATTGTTTTTGGTTGTGAATCAAAGCATATTAGACAAAAATCCAAAAAAAAAATCGGACCCCAAGTACTTACACTAAAAATTTTCGAGTCCTAGTAGGCTTACAACAAAACTATTTCGTTAAATGAATTTTTACATTGATTTTATTGTTTTTGGTTGTGAATCAAACCATATTAGGCAAAAATCCATAAAAAAAAAAGTCGGACCCCAAGTACTTACACCCAAAATTTTCGAGTACTAGTAGATTCTGGTTGAAATGGGCTTACAACAAAACTATTTCGTTAAATGAATTTTTACATTGATTTTATAGTTTTTGGTTGTGAATCAAACCATATTAGATAAAAATCCAAAAATAAAAAAATCGGACCTCAAGTACTTACACCCAAAATTTTCGAGTCCTAGTAGATTCTGGTTGAAATGGGCTTACAACAAAACTATTTCGTTAAATGAATTTTTACATTGATTTTATTGTTTTTGGTTGTGAATCAAACCATATTAGACAAAAATCCAAAAAAAAAAATCGGACCCCAAGTACTTACACCCAAAATTTTCGAGTCCTAGTAGATTCTGGTTGAAATGGGCTTACAACAAAACTATTTCGTTAAATGAATTTTACATTGATTTTATTGTTTTTTTTGTGAATCAAACCATATTAGACAAACATTTAAAAAAAAATCGGACCCCAAGTACTTACACCCAAAATTTTCGAGTCCTAGTAAATTCTGGTTGAAATGGGCTTACAACAAAATTATTTCGTTAAATGAATTTTTACATTGATTTTATTGTTTTTGGTTGTGAATCAAACCATATTAGACAAAAAACCAAAAAAAAAAAATCGGACCCCAAATACTTACACCCAAAATTTTTGAATCCTAGTAGATTCTGGTTGAAATGGGCTTACAACAAAACTATTTCGTTAAATGAATTTTTACATTGATTTTATTGTTTTTGGTTGTGAATCAAACCATATTAGACAAAAATCCAAAAAAAAAAAATCGGACCCCAAGTACTTACACCCAAAATTTTCGAGTCCTTGTAGATTCTGGTTGAAATGGGCTTACAACAAAACTATTTCGTTAAATGAATTTTTACATTGATTTTATTCATTTTGGCTGTAAATAAAACCGTATTAGACAAAAATCCAAAAAAAAAAATTGGACCCCAAGTACTTACACCCAAAATTTTCGAGTCCTAGTAGATTCTGGTTGAAATGGGCTGACAACCAAACTATTTCGTTAAATGAATTTTTACATTGATTTTATTGTTTTTGGTTGTGAATCAAACCATATTAGACAAAAATCGAAAAAAAAAATCGGACCCCAAGTAATTACACCCAAAATTTTCGAGTCCTAGTAGATTCTGGTTGAAATGGGCTTACAACAAAACTATTTCGTTAAATGAATTTTTACATTGATTTTATTGTTTTTGGTTGTGAATCAAAGCATATTAGACAAAAATCCAAAAAAAAAATCGGACCCCAAGTACTTATACCCAAAATTTTCGAGTCCTAGTAGATTCTGGTTGAAATGGGCTTACAGCAAAACTATTTCGTTAAATGAATTTTTACATTGATTTTATTGTTTTTGGTTGTGAATCAAACCATATTAGACAAAAATCTAAAAAAAAAATCGGACCCCAAGCACTTACACCCAAAATTTTCGAGTCCTAGTAGGTTCTGGTTGAAATGGGCTTACAACAAAACTATTTCGTTAAATGAATTTTTACATTGATTTTATTGTTTTTGGTTGTAAATCAAACCATATTAGACAAAAATCCAAAAAAAAATCGGACCCCAAGTACTTACACCCAAAATTTTCGAGTCCTAGTTGATTCTGGTTGAAATGGGCTTACAACAAAACTATTTCGTTAAATGAATTTTTACATTGATTTTATTGTTTTTGGTTGTGAATCAAACCATATTAGACAAAAATCCAAAAAAAAAAATCGGACCCCAAGTACTTACACCCAAAATTTTCGAGTCCTAGTAGATTCTGGTTATAATGGGCTTACAACAAAACTATTTCCTTAAATGAATTTAAACATTAATTTTATGGTTTTTGGTTGTCAATCAAACCATATGATACAAAAATCAAAAAAAAAATCGGACCCCAAGTACTTACACCCAAAATTTTCGAGTCCTAGTAGATTCTGGTAGAAATGGGCTTACAACAAAACTATTTCGCTAAATGAATTTTTACATTGATTTTATTGTTTTTGGTTGTGAATCAAAGCATATTAGACAAAAATCCAAAAAAATAAATCGGACCCCAAGTACTTACACCCAAAATTTTCGAGTCCTAGTTGATTCTGGTTGAAATGGGCTTACAACAAAACTATTTCGTTAAATGAATTTTTACATTGATTTTATTGTTTTTGGTTGTGAATCAAACCATATTAGACAAAAATCCAAAAAAAAAAATCGGACCCCAAGTACTTACACCCAAAATTTTCGAGTCCTAGTAGATTCTGGTTGAAATGGGCTTACAACAAAACTATTTCGTTAAATGAATTTTTACATTGATTTTATTGTTTTTGGTTGTAAATCAAAAAATATTAGACAAAAATCCACAAAAAAAAAAAATCAGACCCCAAGTACTTACACCCAAAATTTTCGAGTCCTAGTAGATTCTGGTTATAATGGGCTTACAACAAAACTATTTCGTTAAATGAATTTTAACATTAATTTTATTGTTTTTGGTTGTGAATCAAACCATATGAGACAAAAATCAAAAAAAAAATCGGACCCCAAGTACTTAAACCCAAAATTTTCGAGTCCTAATAGTTTCTGGTTGAAATGGGCTTACAACAAAACTATTTCGCTAAATGAATTTTTACATTGATTTTATTGTTTTTGGTTGTGAATCAAAGCAAATTAGACAAAAATCCAAAAAAAAAAAAAATCGGACCCCAAGTACTTAAACCTAAAATTTTCGAGTCCTAGTAGATTCTGGTTGAAATGGGCTTACAACACAACTATTTCGTTAAATGAATTTTTACATTGATTTTATTGTTTTTGATTGTGAATCAAACCATATTAGACAAAAATCCAAAAAAAAATCGGACCCCAAGTACTTACACCCAAAATTTTCGAGTAATAGTAGATTCTGGTTGAAATGGGCTTACAACAAAACCATTTCGTTAAATGAATTTTTACATTGATTTTATTGTTTTTGGTTGTGAATCAAACCATATTAGACAAAAATCAACAAAAAAAATCGGACCCCAAGTACTTACACCCAAAATTTTCGAGTCCTAGTAAATTCTGGTTGAAATGGGCTTACAACAAAACTAGTTCGTTAAATGAATTTTTACATTGATTTTATTGTTTTTGGTTGTAAATCAAACCATATTAGACAAAAATCCAAAAAAAAAAATTTGGACCCCTAGTGCTTACACCCAAAATTTTCGAGTCCTAGTAGATTCTGGTTGAAATGGGCTTACAACAAAACTATTTCGTTAAATGAATTTTTACATTGATTTTATTGTTTTTGGTTGTGAATCAAACCATATTAGACAAAAATCGAAAAAAAAAAATCGGACCCCAAGTAATAACACCCAAAATTTTCGAGTCCTAGTAGATTCTGGTTGAAATGGGTTTACAACAAAACTATTTCGTTAAATGAATTTTTACATTGATTTTATTGTTTTTGGTTGTGAATCAAAGCATATTAGACAAAAATCCAAAAAAAAAATCGGACCCCAAGTACTTATACCCAAAATTTTCGAGTCCTAGTAGATTCTGGTTGAAATGGGCTTACAGCAAAACTATTTCGTTAAATGAATTTTTACAGTGATTTTATTGTTTTTGGTTGTGAATCAAACCATATTAGACAAAAATCCAAAAAAAAAATCGGACCTCAAGCACTTACACCCAAAATTTTCGAGTCCTAGTAGGTTCTGGTTGAAATGGGCTTACAACAAAACTATTTCGTTAAATGAATTTTTACATTGATTTTATTGTTTTTGGTTGTAAATCAAACCATATTAGACAAAAATCCAAAAAAAAAATCGGACCCCTACCTAGTACTTACACCCAAAATTTTCGAGTCCTAGTAGATTCTGGTTATAATGGGCTTACAACAAAACTATTTCCTTAAATGAATTTTAACATTAATTTTATGGTTTTTGGTTGTCAATCAAACCATATGATACAAAAATCAAAAAAACAATCGGACCCCAAGTACTTACACCCAAAATTTTCGAGTCCTAGTAGATTCTGGTAGAAATGGGATTACAACAAAACTATTTCGCTAAATGAATTTTTACATTGATTTTATTGTTTTTGATTGTGAATCAAAGCATATTAGACAAAAATCCAAAAAAAATAAATCGGACCCCAAGTACTTACACCCAAAATTTTCGAGTCCTAGTTGATTCTGGTTGAAATGGGCTTACAACAAAACGATTTCGTTAAATGAATTTTTACATTGATTTTATTGTTTTTGGTTGTGAATCAAACCATATTAGACAAAAATCCAAAAAAAAAATCGGACCCCAAGTACTTACACCCAAAATTTTCGAGTCCTAGTAGATTCTGGTAGAAATGGGATTACAACAAAACTATTTCGCTAAATGAATTTTTACATTGATTTTATTGTTTTTGGTTGTGAATCAAAGCATATTAGACAAAAATCCAAAAAAAATAAATCGGACCCCAAGTACTTACACCCAAAATTTTCGAGTCCTAGTTGATTCTGGTTGAAATGGGCTTACAACAAAACTATTTCGTTAAATGAATTTTAACATTAATTTTATTGTTTTTGGTTGTGAATCAAACCATATGAGACAAAAATCAAAAAAAAAATCGGACCCCAAGTACTTAAACCCAAAATTTTCGAGTCCTAATAGTTTCTGGTTGAAATGGGCTTACAACAAAACTATTTCGCTAAATGAATTTTTACATTGATTTTATTGTTTTTGGTTGTGAATCAAAGCAAATTAGACAAAAATCCATAAAAAAAAAAAATCGGACCCCAAGTACTTATACCCAAAATTTTCGAGTCCTAGTAGATTCTGGTTGAAATGGGCTTACAACACAACTATTTCGTTAAATGAATTTTTACATTGATTTTATTGTTTTTGATTGTGAATCAAAGCATATTAGACAAAAATTAAAAAAAAAATCGGACCCCAAGTACTTACACCCAAAATTTTCGAGTAATAGTAGATTCTGGTTGAAATGGGCTTACAACAAAACCATTTCGTTAAATGAATTTTTACATTGATTTTATTGTTTTTGGTTGTGAATCAAACAATATTAGACAAAAATCAAAAAAAAAATCGGACCCCAAGTACTTACACCCAAAATTTTCGAGTCCTAGTAAATTCTGGTTGAAATGGGCTTACAACAAAACTATTTCGTTAAATGAATTTTTACATTGATTTTATTGTTTTTGGTTGTAAATCAAACCATATTAGACAAAAATCCAAAAAAAAAAATTTGGACCCCAAGTGCTTACACCCAAAATTTTCGAGTCCTAGTAGATTCTGGTTGAAATGGGCTTACAACAAAACTATTTCGTTAAATGAATTTTTACATTGATTTTATTGTTTTTGGTTGTGAATCAAACCATATTAGACAAAAATCCAAGAAAAAAAATCGGACCCCAAGTGCTTACACCCAAAATTTTCGAGTCCTAGTAGATTCTGGTTGAAAGGGGCTTACAACAAAACTATTTCGTTAAATAAATGTTTACATTGATTTTATTGTTTTTGGTTGTGAATCAAACCATATTAGACAAAAATCCAAAAATAAAAAAATCGGACCCCAAGTACCTACACCCAAAATTTTCGAGTCCTAGTAGATTCTGGTTGAAATGGGCTTACAACAAAACTATTTCGTTAAATGAATTTTTACATTGATTTTATTGTTTTTGGTTGTGAATCAAACCATATTAGACAAAAATCCAAAAAAAAAAAAAAAATCGGACCCCAAATACTTACACCCAAAATTTTCGAGTCCTAGTAGATTCTGGTTGAAATGGGCTTACAACAAAACTATTTCGTTAAATGAATTTTTACATTGATTTCATTATTTTTGGTTGTGAATCAAACCATATTAGACAAAAATCCAAAAAAAAAATCGGACCCCAAGTACTTACACCCGAAATTTTCGAGTCCTAGTAGATTCTGGTTGATATGGGCTTACAACAAAACTATTCAGTTAAATAAATTTTTACATTGATTTTATTGTTTTTGGTTGTGAATCAAAGCATATTAGACAAAAATCCAAAAAAAAATCGGACCCCAAGTACTTACACTAAAAATTTTCGAGTCCTAGTAGATTCCGGTTGAAATGGGCTTACAACAAAACTATTTCGTTAAATAAATTTTTACATTGATTTTATTGTTCTTGGTTGTGAATCAAACCATATTAGACAAAAATCCATAAAAAAAAAAATCGGACCCCAAGTACCTACACCCAAAATTTTCGAGTCCTAGTAGATTCTGGTTGAAATGGGCTTACAACAAAACTATTTCGTTAAATGAATTTTTACATTGATTTTATTGTTTTTGGTTGTGAATCAAACCATATTAGACAAAAATCCAAAAAAAAAAAAAAAATCGGACCCCAAATACTTACACCCAAAATTTTCGAGTCCTAGTAGATTCTGGTTGAAATGGGCTTACAACAAAACTATTTCGTTAAATGAATTTTTACATTGATTTTATTGTTTTTTTTGTGAATCAAACCATATTAGACAAAAATTTAAAAAAAAATCGGACCCCAAGTACTTACACCCAAAATTTTCGAGTCCTAGTAAATTCTGGTTGAAATGGGCTTACAACAAAACTATTTCGTTAAATGAATTTTTACATTGATTTTATTGTTTTTGGTTGTGAATCAAACCATATTAGACAAAAATCCAAAAAAAAAAAATCGGATCCCAAGTACTTACACCCAAAATTTTCGAATCCTAGTAGATTCTGGTTGAAATGGGCTTACAACAAAACTATTTCGTTAAATGAATTTTTACATTGATTTTATTGTTTTTGGTTGTGAATCAAACCATATTAGACAAAAATCCAAAAAAAAAAAATCGGACCCCAAGTACTTACACCCAAAATTTTCGAGTCCTAGTAGATTCTAGTTGAAATGAGCTTACAATAAAACTATTTCGTTAAATGAATTTTTACATAGATTTTATTGTTTTTGGTTGTGAATCAAACCATATTAGACAAAAATCCAAAAAAAAAAAATCGGACCCCAAGTACTTACACCCAAAATTTTCGAGTACTTGTAGATTCTGGTTGAAATGGGCTTACAACAAAACTATTTCGTTAAATGAATTTTTACATTGATTTTATTGTTTTTGGCTGTGAATAAAACCGTATTAGACAAAAATCCTAAAAAAAAAATCGGACCCCAAGTACTTACACCCAAAATTTTCGAGTCCTAGTAGATTCTGGTTGAAATGGGCTTACAACCAAACTATTTCGTTAAATGAATTTTTACATTGATTTTATTGTTTTTGGTTGTGAATCAAACCATATTAGACAAAAATCGAAAAAAAAAATATCGGACCCCAAGTAATAACACCCAAAATTTTCGAGTCCTAGTAGATTCTGGTTGAAATGGGCTTACAACAAAACTATTTCGTTAAATGAATTTTTACATTGATTTTATTGTTTTTGGTTGTGAATCAAACCATATTAGACAAAAATCCAAAAAAAAAAATCGGACCCCAAGTACTTACACCCAAAATTTTCGAATCCTAGTAGATTCTGGTTGAAATGGGCTTACAACAAAACTATTTCGTTAAATGAATTTTTGCATTGATTTTATTGTTTTTGGTTGTGAATCAAACCATATTAGACAAAAATCCAAAAAAAAAAAATCGGACCCCAAGTACTTACACCCAAAATTTTCGAGTCCTAGTAGATTCTAGTTGAAATGAGCTTACAATAAAACTATTTCGTTAAGTGAATTTTTACATAGATTTTATTGTTTTTGGTTGTGAATCAAACCATATTAGACAAAAATCCAAAAAAAAAAATCGGACCCCAAGTACTTACACCCAAAATTTTCGAGTCCTTGTAGATTCTGGTTGAAATGGGCTTACAACAAAACTATTTCGTTAAATGAATTTTTACATTGATTTTATTGTTTTTGGCTGTGAATAAAACCGTATTAGACAAAAATCCTAAAAAAAAAATCGGACCCCAAGTACTTACACCCAAAATTTTCGAGTCCTAGTAGATTCTGGTTGAAATGGGCTTACAACCAAACTATTTCGTTAAATGAATTTTTACATTGATTTTATTGTTTTTGGTTGTGAATCAAACCATATTAGAGAAAAATCGAAAAAAAAATATCGGACCCCAAGTAATAACACCCAAAATTTTCGAGTCCTAGTAGATTCTGGTTGAAATGGGCTTACAACAAAACTATTTCGTTAAATGAATTTTTACATTGATTTTATTGTTTTTGGTTGTGAATCAAAGCATATTAGACAAAAATCCAAAAAAAAAATCGGACCCCAAGTACTTATACCCAAAATTTTCGAGTCCTAGTAGATTCTGGTTGAAATGGGCTTACAACAAAACTATTTTGTTAAATGAATTTTTACATTGATTTTATTGTTTTTGGTTGTGAATCAAACCATATTAGACAAAAATCCCAAAAAAAAAAATCGGACCCCAAGTACTTACACCCAAAATTTTCGAGTCCTAGTAGATTCTAGTTGAAATGAGCTTACAATAAAACTATTTCGTTAAATGAATTTTTACATAGATTTTATTGTTTTTGGTTGTAAATCAAACCATATTAGACAAAAATCCAAAAAAAAAAAATCGGACCCCAAGTACTTACACCCAAAATTTTCGAGTCCTTGTAGATTCTGGTTGAAATGAGCTTACAACAAAACTATTTCGTTAAATGAATTTTTACATTGATTTTATTGTTTTTGGCTGTGAATAAAACCGTATTAGACAAAATCCTAAAAAAAAAAATCGGACCTCAAGTACCTACACCCAAAATTTTAGAGTCCTATTAGATTCTGGTTGAAATGGGCGTACAACAAAACTATTTCGTTAAATGAATTTTTACATTGATTTTATTGTTTTTGGTTGTGAATCAAAGCAAATTAGACAAAAATCCAAAAAAAAAAAAATCGGACCCCACGTACTTATACCCAAAATTTTCGAGTCCTAGTAGATTCTGGTTGAAATGGGCTTACAACAAAACTATTTCGTTAAATGAATTTTTACATTGATTTTATTGTTTTTGATTGTGAATCAAAGCATATTAGACAAAACTCCAAAAAAAAAAAAAAATCGGACCCCAAGTACTTACACCCAAAATTTTCGAGTAATAGTAGATTCTGGTTGAAATGGGCTTACAACAAAACCATTTCGTTAAATGAATTTTTACATTGATTTTATTGTTTTTGGTTGTGAATCAAACAATATTAGACAAAAATCAAAAAAAAAAAATCGGACCCCAAGTACTTACACCCAAAATTTTCGAGTCCTAGTAAATTCTGGTTGAAATGGGCTTACAACAAAACTAGTTCGTTAAATGAATTTTTACATTGATTTTATTGTTTTTGGTTGTAAATCAAACCATATTAGACAAAAATCCAAAAAAAAAAATTTGGACCCCTAGTGCTTACACCCAAAATTTTCGAGTCCTAGTAGATTCTGGTTGAAATGGGCTTACAACAAAACTATTTCGTTAAATGAATTTTTACATTGAGTTTATTGTTTTTGGTTGTGAATCAAACCATATTAGACAAAAATCCAAGAAAAAAAATCGGACCCCAAGTGCTTACACCCAAAATTTTCGAGTCCTAGTAGATTCTGGTTGAAAGGGGCTTACAGCAAAACTATTTCGTTAAATGAATGCTTACATTGATTTTATTGTTTTTGGTTGTGAATCAAACCATATTAGACAAAAATCCAAAAATAAAAAAATCGGACCCCAAGCACCTACACCCAAAATTTTCGAGTCCTAGTAGATTCTGGTTGAAATGGGCTTACAACAAAACTATTTCGTAAAATGAATTTTTACATTGATTTTATTGTTTTTGGTTGTGAATCAAACCATATTAGACAAAAATCCAAAAAAAAAAAAAAAAATCGGACCCCAAATACTTACACCCAAAATTTTCGAGTCCTAGTAGATTCTGGTTGAAATGGGCTTACAACAAATCTATTTCGTTAAATGAATTTTTACATTGATTTCATTATTTTTGGTTGTGAATCAAACCATATTAGACAAAAATCGAAAAAAAAAATCGGACCCCAAGTACTTACACCCAAAATTTTCGAGTCCTAGTAGATTCTGGTTGATATGGGCTTACAACAAAACTATTCAGTTAAATAAATTTTTACATTGATTTTATTGTTTTTGGTTGTGAATCAAAGCATATTAGACAAAAATCCAAAAAAAATCGGACCCCAAGTACTTACACCCAAAATTTTCGAGTCCTAGTAGATTCCGGTTGAAATGGGCTTACAACAAAACTATTTCGTTAAATAAATTTTTACATTGATTTTATTGTTTTTGGTTGTGAATCAAACCATATTAGACAAAAATCCATAAAAAAAAAAGTCGGACCCCAACTACTTACACCCAAAATTTTCGAGTACTAGTAGATTCTAGTTGAAATGGGCTTACAACAAAACTATTTCGTTAAATGAATGTTTACATTGATTTTATAGTTTTTGGTTGTGAATCAAACCATATTAGATAAAAATCCAAAAATAAAAAAAATCGGACCTCAAGTACTTACACCCAAAATTTTCGAGTCCTAGTAGATTCTGGTTGAAATGGGCTTACAACAAAACTATTTCGTTAAATGAATTTTTACATTGATTTTATTGTTTTTGGTTGTGAATCAAACCATATTAGACAAAAATCCAAAAAAAAAATCGGACCCCAAGTACTTACACCCAAAATTTTCGAGTCCTAGTAGATTCTGGTTGAAATGGGCTTACAACAAAACTATTTCGTTAAATGAATTTTTACATTGATTTTATTGTTTTTTTGTGAATCAAACCATATTAGACAAAAATTTAAAAAAAAATCGGACCCCAAGTACTTACACCCAAAATTTTCGAGTCCTAGTAAATTCTGGTTGAAATGGGCTTACAACAAAACTATTTCGTTAAATGAATTTTTACATTGATTTTATTGTTTTTGGTTGTGAATCAAACCATATTAGACAAAAATCCAAAAAAAAAAAATCGGACCCCAAGTACTTACACCCAAAATTTTCGAATCCTAGTAGATTCTGGTTGAAATGGGCTTACAACAAAACTATTTCGTTAAATGAATTTTTACATTGATTTTATTGTTTTTGGTTGTGAATCAAACCATATTAGACAAAAATCCAAAAAAAAAAAATCGGACCCCAAGTACTTACACCCAAAATTTTCGAGTCCTAGTAGATTCTAGTTGAAATGAGCTTACAATAAAACTATTTCGTTAAATGAATTTTTACATAGATTTTATTGATTTTGGTTGTGAATCAAACCATATTAGACAAAAATCCAAAAAAAAAAAATCGGACCCCAAGTACTTACACCCAAAATTTTCGAGTCCTTGTAGATTCTGGTTGAAATGGGCTTACAACAAAACTATTTCGTTAAATGAATTTTTACATTGATTTTATTGTTTTTGGCTGTGAATAAAACCGTATTAGACAAAAATCCTAAAAAAAAAATCGGACCCCAAGTACTTACACCCAAAATTTTCGAGTCCTAGTAGATTCTGGTTGAAATGGGCTTACAACCAAACTATTTCGTTAAATGAATTTTTACATTGATTTTATTGTTTTTGGTTGTGAATCAAACCATATTAGACAAAAATCGAAAAAAAAAATATCGGACCCCAAGTAATAACACCCAAAATTTTCGAGTCCTAGTAGATTCTGGTTGAAATGGGCTTACAACAAAACTATTTCGTTAAATGAATTTTTACATTGATTTTATTGTTTTTGGTTGTGAATCAAACCATATTAGACAAAAATCCAAAAAAAAAAATACTTATACCCAAAATTTTCGAGTCCTAGTAGATTCTGGTTGAAATGGGCTTACAACAAAACTATTTCGTTAAATGAATTTTTACATTGATTTTATTGTTTTTGGTTGTGAATCAAACCATATTAGACAAAAATCCAAAAAAAAAAAATCGGACCCCAAGTACTTACACCCAAAATTTTCGAATCCTAGTAGATTCTGGTTGAAATGGGCTTACAACAAAACTATTTCGTTAAATGAATTTTTGCATTGATTTTATTGTTTTTGGTTGTGAATCAAACCATATTAGACAAAAATCCAAAAAAAAAAATCGGACCCCAAGTACTTACACCCAAAATTTTCGAGTCCTAGTAGATTCTAGTTGAAATGAGCTTACAATAAAACTATTTCGTTAAATGAATTTTTACATAGATTTTATTGTTTTTGGTTGTGAATCAAACCATATTAGACAAAAATCCAAAAAAAAAAATCGGACCCCAAGTACTTACACCCAAAATTTTCGAGTCCTTGTAGATTCTGGTTGAAATGGGCTTACAACAAAACTATTTCGTTAAATGAATTTTTACATTGATTTTATTGTTTTTGGCTGTGAATAAAACCGTATTAGACAAAAATCCTAAAAAAAAATCGGACCCCAAGTACTTACACCCAAAATTTTCGAGTCCTAGTAGATTCTGGTTGAAATGGGCTTACAACAAAACTATTTCGTTAAATGAATTTTTACATTGATTTTATTGTTTTTGGTTGTGAATCAAACCATATTAGACAAAAATCGAAAAAAAAAATATCGGACCCCAAGTAATAACACCCAAAATTTTCGAGTCCTAGTAGATTCTGGTTGAAATGGGCTTACAACAAAACTATTTCGTTAAATGAATTTTTACATTGATTTTATTGTTTTTGGTTGTGAATCAAAGCATATTAGACAAAAATCCAAAAAAAAAATCGGACCCCAAGTACTTATACCCAAAATTTTCGAGTCCTAGTAGATTCTGGTTGAAATGGGCTTACAACAAAACTATTTCGTTAAATGAATTTTTACATTGATTTTATTGTTTTTGGTTGTGAATCAAACCATATTAGACAAAAATCTCAAAAAAAAAAAATCGGACCCCAAGTACTTACACCCAAAATTTTCGAGTCCTAGTAGATTCTAGTTGAAATGAGCTTACAATAAAACAATTTCGTTAAATGAATTTTTACATAGATTTTATTGTTTTTGGTTGTAAATCAAACCATATTAGATAAAAATCCAAAAAAAAAAAATCGGACCCCAAGTACTTACACCCAAAATTTTCGAGTCCTTGTAGATTCTGGTTGAAATGGGCTTACAACAAAACTATTTCGTTAAATGAATTTTTACATTGATTTTATTGTTTTTGGCTGTGAATAAAACCGTATTAGACAAAAATCCTAAAAAAAAAAATCGGACCTCAAGTACTTACACCCAAAATTTTCGAGTCCTAGTAGATTCTGGTTGAAATGGGCTTACAACCAAACTATTTCGTTAAATGAATTTTTACATTGATTTTATAGTTATAGTTTATAGTTATAGTTTTTCGGACCCCAAGTAATAACACCCAAAATTTTCGAGTCCTAGTAGATTCTGGTTGAAATGGGCTTACAACAAAACTATTTCGTTAAATGAATTTTTACATTGATTTTATTGTTTTTGGTTGTGAATCAAAGCATATTAGACAAAAATCCAAAAAAAAAATCGGACCCCAAGTACTTATACCCAAAATTTTCGAGTCCTAGTAGATTCTGGTTGAAATGGGCTTACAGCAAAACTATTTCGTTAAATGAATTTTTACATTGATTTTATTGTTTTTGGTTGTGAATCAAACCATATTAGACAAAAATCCAAAAAAAAAAAAATCGGACCCCAAGTACTTACACCCAAAATTTTCGAATCCTAGTAGATTCTGGTTGAAATGGGCTTACAACAAAACTATTTCGTTAAATGAATTTTTGCATTGATTTTATTGTTTTTGGTTGTGAATCAAACCATATTAGACAAAAATCCAAAAAAAAAAAATCGGACCCCAAGTACTTACACCCAAAATTTTCGAGTCCTAGTAGATTCTAGTTGAAATGAGCTTACAATAAAACTATTTCGTTAAATGAATTTTTACATAGATTTTATTGTTTTTGGTTGTGAATCAAACCATATTAGACCAAAATCCAAAAAAAAAAATCGGACCCCAAGTACTTACACCCAAAATTTTCGAGTCCTTGTAGATTCTGGTTGAAATGGGCTTACAACAAAACTATTTCGTTAAATGAATTTTTACATTGATTTTATTGTTTTTGGCTGTGAATAAAACCGTATTAGACAAAAATCCTAAAAAAAAATCGGACCCCAAGTACTTACACCCAAAATTTTCGAGTCCTAGGTAGATTCTGGTTGAAATGGGCTTACAACCAAACTATTTCGTTAAATGAATTTTTACATTGATTTTATTGTTTTTGGTTGTGAATCAAACCATATTAGACAAAAATCCAAAAAAAAAATATCGGACCCCAAGTAATAACACCCAAAATTTTCTAGTCATAGTAGATTCTGGTTGAAATGGGCTTACAACAAAACTATTTCGTTAAATGAATTTTTACATTGATTTTATTGTTTTTGGTTGTGAATCAAAGCATATTAGACAAAAATCCAAAAAAAAAAATCGGACCCCAAGTACTTATACCCAAAATTTTCGAGTCCTAGTAGATTCTGGTTGAAATGGGCTTACAGCAAAACTATTTCGTTAAATGAATTTTTACATTGATTTTATTGTTTTTGGTTGTGAATCAAACCATATTAGACAAAAATCCAAAAAAAAAAATCGGACCCCAAGTACTTACACCCAAAATTTTCGAGTCCTAGTTTTACCCCGAAAATAACGCTTGTGCGTTGTAAACGGGATAGGTAGATATTTAGGAATTTTTGAAAAGTGCTTAAATAATTCGAATAGAACGCTATCTCATTTAGAATGCTTAGCGTTTTAATCGAAAAACAAATTTAAATGAAACACAAAAAATTTTAAGCGTATACAATATTCTTTATTGTCATTCATAAAAAATAATAAAATAAACTAAACGTTTTTTAATTCTGTATTTAATTCAGGTACATTTGTTATTCACTTTTTAATTAAATTTAAATTTTTACAAAATTTAAAGCTTAAGTCCGTAATATTCATTTAATTTCAATAAACAGACTTTTGTTGCTGCTGTATCGTTATATATAGTTTTACCAATGAATTCACATTTATCATTCAGCTCAACAACCAGTATTTGTATGTCTTCTAGTTTTGATACAGCCAATATTTCCATACCGCTGGCAGTTGAATGCCTCATCTGAAGAGCAGATTTATCAGTATCATCTAACATATCATTCATACTGTTATTGCCAACGAAATCAACAATATCTTTAATATATTGTGTTATCCAAAGTTGCAGGTCTTCATTACAGTATTTTAATTTGTAGATGCATTGAAATAACGAAGTAGAATGTTTCTCAGGCCAATACCAATTGCTGTCTTCAATGGTTTCAAAATAGTTGTCTTGCTCGTTAACCAAATCAGAAAATTTTGTTAGCCATTGCTGCATATCTACATTCTCATATAGTTGTCTTAAAGGAGTATGGAGCTTGTCGATAACAAAGTTGCTTTTCGGTACAATCCCACAAACAATAAATGCGTTTGATATTGTATGAGCATCCAACGATTCCGTCCATTTGGATACCCAGCCTGAAACTATTTCGTAACTGGGTACTTTTGGATTTCCTGCTTTGGTCTGCAAATTTTTATTTTTTAGAGCTTCGGTTATGTACGAATCGTATGAATCACTATACGTAGCCTGAAACGACTTATTAATGCATACATCTAAGGGCTGCAAAATGGATGTCATATTCGGAGGGACTAATTCTATAAAAATGTGAAATTTCTCAAACTTATTTGCTTTAGCTAGATTGATGTGAGAACCATAGGAATCAATAAGTAATAATACAGGTTCCCCCAATAAACTTGTTTGATGACGTTTTAAAATTACATCTCTGATATATTTATCTAATATGTCCGCATTCCACATTCCCGTCATATTCACGTCCACTAAACATTTCCCATTAATTTTTGGGATATTTTTAAGTTTTGAGAACAGCAAATGGGGTTTTAAAATTGCACCGTCAGCAGTTATGGCGAATGTAACAGTGAAGCGTTTGTGGGATGTGTTTGCTTTCCGAATTAATATATTCCGAGACCCTTTTACTGATATTGTGTTTTTAAATCAGACTCAAAATATCTGGGAACCTGATCTAAATTGATTATGTTACACATTTTTATATTTTTTTCTTTGATCGTCTTATGGATTTGTCTTAAGAACCGCCTTGCTATGTCATCAGCGTTATATGGTAATGAGCGAGATGTTGTTTGTCGACGTGATACAAAAATTCGAACGTTTTTTAAATCGTTCGCACCATCCAGAAGAAGCTTTGAAAGATGCGTAGTTTTTCTCTGGATATTTAACTAACAGCTCTTGAGAAATAACTATTACCTTTTGCTGGATATATTTATCCTTTACTCGTAGTCCATTTAAATTACGTTTTTTTTATCCATTCAAGCAGAATAATCTCCATTTCTTGAAATTCTTCCTTACGACCTCCGCCATCCAATCTACGAGCAACTCGCGTTACCACTTGTTTGTCGCTTAAGCATTTGGCTAAAATATCCCTTTTTGTGTACCAGCCCCGAACCATAGAATTTGATAAATTATGTTTTTTTGCAATCGCTTCAAAACCAAAACTGGCGACATTTGGTTTATATTCGTTTATTACATCTAATTTGAATTTAAGGGTATATGATTTTCGTGTTTCGGCCATGCTACCAACCTAGAATGTTTTTAATTATATTAAAAACACAATAATAATTAGATAATTTTACCTGTTAAAATATTATATGCACTAATATTTTCTCGAACTCACTCACAAACAACAAAATGTCAAAATATTTGTAGGTTAATAAGGAGCATTCACAATGCAAACAAATTTTGATTTTATCCAACATAAGAAACAATAACATTTTTTTTCTCATAATAAAATCCATACAAACCTGTTAGCAAAAGAAAAACCTTTTGCATTGTGAACGCGCCGGTACAAATGGTAATAAGAAAAAAAAATTAAAATTAATCAGAAAGATGTCGCTTGAATCTGTTTAATTAAAATTTTAAATAATTTTTAAAAGCGGTTTTGTACTTTCAATAAATAATACAATAATACTTCCATCTATGATTATTGATTTTAAATTTTTAATAATTTTACATTCAAATAGAACGCGTAGGCTTTTTATTCGAATAAAACGCAGGGTGTACGTTCTAATTGTTTACAACGCTCAAGCGTTATTTTCGGGGTAAATACCCAAAATTTCGAGTCCTAGTAGATTCTTGTTGAAATGGGCTTACAACAAAACTATTTCGTTTAATGAATTTTTACATTGATTTTATTGTTTTTGGTTGTGAATCAAACCATATTAGACAAAAATCCAAAAATAAAAAAAATCGGACCCCAAGTTCTTACACCCAAAATTTTCGAGTCCTAGTAGATTCTGGTTGAAATGGGCTTACAACAAAACTATTTCGTTAAATGAATGTTTACATTGATTTTATTGTTTTTGGTTGTGAATCAAACCATATTAGACAAAAATCAAAAAAAAAAAAATCGGACCCCAAGTACTTACACCCAAAATTTTCGAGTCATAGTAGATTCTGGTTGAAATGGGCTTACAACAAAACTATTTCGTTAAATGAATTTTTACATTGATTTTATTGTTTTTGGTTGTGAATCAAACCATATTAGACAAAAATCCAAAAAAAAAAAAATCGGACCCCAAGTACTTACACCCAAAATTTTCGAGTCCCTAGTAGATTCTGGTTGAAATGGGCTTACAACAAAATTATTTCGTTAAATGAATTTTTACATTGATTTTATTGTTTTTGGTTGTGAATCAAACCATATAAGACAAAAATCCAAAAAAAAAATTCGGACCCCTAGTGCTTACACCCAAAATTTTCGAGTAGTAGAAGATTCTGGTTGAAATGGGCTTACAACAAAACTATTTCGTTAAATGAATTTTTACATTGATTTTATTGTTTTTGGTTGTGAATCAAAGCATATTAGACAAAAATCCAAAAAAAAAAATCGAACTCCAAGTACTTACACCCAAAATTTTCGAGTCCTAGTAGATTCTGGTTGAAATGGGTTTACAACAAAACTATTGCGCTAAATGAATTTTACATTGATTTTATTGTTTTTGGTTGTGAATCAAAAGGCATATTAGACAAAAAATCGAAAAAAAAACCAACCCCAAGTACTTACACCCAAAATTTTCGAGTCCTAGTAGATTCTGGTTGAAATGGGCTTACAACAAAACTATTTCGTTAAATGAATTTTTACATTGATTTTATTGTTTTTGGTTGTGAATCAAAGCATATTAGACTAAAATCCAAAAAAAAAATCGGACCCTAAGTACTTACTCCCAAAATTTTCGAGTCCTAGTAGATTCTGGTTGAAATGGCTTACAACAAAACTATTTCGTTAAATGAATTTTTACATTGATTTTATTGTTTTTAGTTGTGAATCAAACCATATTAGCCAAAAATCCAAAAAAATCGGACCCCAAGTACTTACACCCCAAAATGTTCGAGTCCTAGTAGATTCTGGTTGAAATGGGCTTACAATAAAATTATTTCGTTAAATAAATGTTTACATTGATTTTATTGTTTTTGGTTGTGAATCAAACCATATTAGACAAAAATCAAAAAAAAAAATCGGACCCCAAGTACTTACACCCAAAATTTTCGAGTCATAGTAGATTCTGGTTGAAATGGGCTTACAACAAAACTATTTCGTTAAATGAATTTTTACATTGATTTTATTGTTTTTGGTTGTGAATCAAACCACATTAGACAAAAATTGGAAAAAAAAAAATCGGACCCCAAGTACTTACACCCAAAACTTTCGAGTCCTAGTAGATTCGGGTTGAAATGGGCTTACAACAAAACTATTTCGTTAAATGAATTTTTACATTGATTTTATTGTTTTTGGTTGTGAATCAACCATATTAGACAAAAATCCACAAAAAAAAAATCAGACCCAAGTACTTACACCCAAAATTTTCGAGTCCCTAGTAGATTCTGGTTGAAATGGGCTTACAACAAAACTATTTCGTTAAATGAATTTTTACATTGATTTTATTGTTTTTTGGTTGTGAATCAAACCATATTAGACAAAAATCCAAAAAAAAAAAAAATTCGGACCCCAAGTACTTACACCCAAAATTTTCGAGTCCTAGTATATTCTGGTTGAAATGGGCTTACAACAAAACTATTTCGTTAAATGAATTTTTACATTGATTTTATTGTTTTTGGTTGTGAATCACACCATATAAGACAAAAATCAAAAAAAAAAAAATCGGACCCCAAGTACTTACACCCAAAACTTTCGAGTCCTAGTAGATTCTGGTTGAAATGGGCTTACAACAAAACTATTTCGTTACATGAATTTTAACATTGATTTTATTGTTTTTGGTTGTGAATCAAACCATATTAGACAAAAATCCAAAAAAAAAATCGGACCCAAGTACTTACACCCAAAATTTTTGAGATTCTGGTTGAAATGGGCTTACAACAAAACTATTTCGTTAAATGAATTTTTACATTGATTTTATTGTTTTTGGTTGTGAATCACAACATATTAGACAAAAATCAAAAAGAAAAAAATCGGACCCCAAGTACTTACACCCAAAACTTTCGAGTCCTAGTAGATTCTGGTTGAAATGGGCTTACAACAAAACTATTTCGTTAAATGAATTTTAACATTGATTTTATTGTTTTGGTTGTGAATCAAACCATATTAGACAAAAATCCAAAAAAAAAATCGGACCCCCAAATACTTACACCCAAAATTTTCGAGTCCTAGTAGATTCTGGTTGAAATGGGCTTACAACAAAACTATTTCGTTAAATGAATTTTTACATTGATTTTATTGTTTTTGGTTGTGAATCAAACCATATTAGACAAAAATCCAAGGAAAAAAAACGGACCCAAGTGCTTTCACCCAAAATTTCCGAGTCCTAGTAGATTCTGGTTGAAATGGGCTTACAACAAAAACTATTTCGTAATTGAATTTTTACATTGATTTTATTGGTTTTGGTTGTGAATCAAACCATATTAGACAAAAATCCAAAAAAAAATCGGACCCCAAGTACTTACACCCAAAATTTTCGAGTCCTAGTAGATTCTGGTTGAAATGGGCTTACAACAAAACTATTTCGTTAAATGAATTTTTACATTGATTTTATTGTTTTTGGTTGTGAATCAAACCATATTAGACAAAAATCCAAAAAAAATCGGACCCCAAGTACTTACACCCAAAATTTTCGAGTCCTAGTAGATTCTGGTTGAAATGGGCTTACAACAAAACTATTTCGTTAAATGAATTTTTTACATTGATTTTATTGTTTTTTTTTTGATTGTGAATCAAACCATATTAGACAAAAATCCAAAAAAAAAAAAAAATTCGGACCCCTAGTGCTTACACCCAAAATTTTCGAGTCCTAGTAGATTCTGGTTGAAATGGGCTTACAACAAAACTTTTTCGTTAAATGAATTTTTACATTGATTTTATTGTTTTTGGTTGTGAATCAAACCATATTAGACAAAAATCCAAGAAAAAAAAATCGGACCTCAAATGCTTACACGCAAAATTTTCGAGTCCTAGTAGATTCTGGTTGAAATAGGCTTACAACAAAACTATTTCGTTAAATGAATTTTTACATTGTTTTTATTGTTGGTGGTTGTGAATCAAACCATATTAGACAAAAATCCAAAAAAAAAATCGGACCCCAAGTATTTAACCCAAAATTTTCGAGTCCTAGTAGATTCTGGTTGAAATGGGCTTACAACAAAACTATTTCGTTAAATGAATTTTTACATTGATTTTATTGTTTTTGGTTGTGAATCAAACCATACTAGACAAAAATAAAAAATAAAAAAATCGGACCCCTAGAACTTACACCCAAAATTTTCGAGTCCTAGTAGATTCTGGTTGAAATGGGCTTACAACAAAACTATTTCGTTAAATGAATTTTTACATTGATTTTATTGTTTTTGGTTGTAAATCAAACCATATTAGACAGAAATCCGAAAAAAAAATCGGACCCCAAGTACTTACACCCAAAATTTTCGAGTCCTAGTAGATTCTGGTTGAAATGGGCTTACAACAAAACTATTTCGTTAAATTAATTTTTACATTGATTTTATTGTTTTTGGTTGTAAATCAAACCATATTAAACAAAAATCCAAAAAAAAAAAAATCGGACCCCAAGTACTTACACCCAAAATTTTCGAAACCTTGTAGATTCTGGTTGAAATAGGCTTACAACAAAACTATTTCGTTAAATGAATTTTTACATTGATTTTATTGTTTTTGGTTGTGAATCAAACCATATTAGACAAAAATCCAAAAAAAAAAATTCGGACCCCTAGTGCTTGCACCCAAAATTTTCGAGTCCTAGTAGATTCTGGTTGAAATGGGCTTACAACAAAACTATTTCGTTAAATGAATGTTAACATTGATTTTATTGTTTGTGGTTGTGAATCAAACCATATTAGACAAAAATCGAAAAAAAAAAATCGGACCCCAAGTACTTACACCGAAAAATTTCGAGTCCTACCAGATTCTGGTTGAAATGGGCTTACAACAAAACTATTTCGTTAAATGAATTTTTACATTGATTCTATTGTTTTTGGTTGTAAATTAAACCATATTAGACAAAAATCCAAAAAAAAATCGTACCCCAAGTACTTACACCCAAAATTTTAGAGTCCTAGTAGATTCTGGTTGAAATGGGCTTACAACAAAACTGTTTCGTTAAATGAATTTTTACATTGATTTTATTGTTTTTGGTTGTGAATCAAACCATATTAGACAAAAATCCAAAAAAAAAAATCAAACCCAAGTACTTACACCCAAAATTTTCGAGTCCTAGTAGATTCTGGTTGAAATGGGCTTACAACAAAACTATTTCGTTAAATGAATTTTTACATTGATTTTATTGTTTTTGGTTGTGAATCAAACCATATTAGACAAAAATCCAAAAAAAAAAAATTCGGACCCCAAGTACTTACACCCAAAATTTTCGAGTCCTAGTAGATTCTGGTTGAAATGGGCTTACAACAAAACTATTTCGTTAAATGAATTTTTACATTGATTTTATTGTTTTTGGTTGTGAATCACACCATATTAGACAAAAATCAAAAAAAAAATCGGACCCCAAGTACTTACACCCAAAATTTTCGAAACCTTGTAGATTCTGGTTGAAATAGGCTTACAACAAAACTATTTCGTTAAATGAATTTTTACATTGATTTTATTGTTTTTGATTGTGAATCAAACCATATTAGACAAAAATCCAAAAAAAAAAAAAAAATTCGGACCCCTAGTGCTTACACCCAAAATTTTCGAGTCCTAGTAGATTCTGGTTGAAATGGGCTTACAACAAAACTTTTTCGTTAAATGAATTTTTACATTGATTTTATTGTTTTTGGTTGTGAATCAAACCATATTAGACAAAAACCCAAGAAAAAAAAATCGGACCTCAAATGCTTACACCCAAAATTTTCGAGTCCTAGTAGATTCTGGTTGAAATAGGCTTACAACAAAACTATTTCGTTAAATGAATTTTTACATTGTTTTTATTGTTGGTGGTTGTGAATCAAACCATATAAGACAAAAATCCAAAAAAAAAATCGGACCCCAAGTATTTAACCCAAAATTTTCGAGTCCTAGTAGATTCTGGTTGAAATGGGCTTACAACAAAACTATTTCGTTAAATGAATTTTTACATTGATTTTATTGTTTTTGGTTGTGAATCAAACCATACTAGACAAAAATAAAAAATAAAAAAATCGGACCCCTAGAACTTACACCCAAAATTTTCGAGTCCTAGTAGATTCTGGTTGAAATGGGCTTACAACAAAACTATTTCGTTAAATGAATTTTTTACATTGATTTTATTGTTTTTGGTTGTGAATCAAACCATATTAGACAGAAATCCGAAAAAAAATCGGACCCCAAGTACTTACACCCAAAATGTTCGAGTCCTAGTAGATTCTGGTTGAAATGGGCTTACAACAAAACTATTTCGTTAAATTAATTTTTACATTGATTTTATTGTTTTTGGTTGTAAATCAAACCATATTAAACAAAAATCCAAAAAAAAAAAAAATCGGACCCCAAGTACTTACACCCAAAATTTTCGAAACCTTGTAGATTCTGGTTGAAATAGGCTTACAACAAAACTATTTCGTTAAATGAATTTTTACATTGATTTTATTGTTTTTGGTTGTGAATCAAACCATATTAGACAAAAATCCAAAAAAAAAAAATTCGGACCCCTAGTGCTTACACCCAAAATTTTCGAGTCCTAGTAGATTCTGGTTGAAATGGGCTTACAACAAAACTATTTCGTTAAATGAATTTTTACATTGATTTTATTGTTTTTGGTTGTGAATCAAACCATACTAGACAAAAATAAAAAATAAAAAAATCGGACCCCTAGTACTTACACCCAAAATTTTCGAGTCCTAGTAGATTCTGGTTGAAATGGGCTTACAACAAAACTATTTCGTTAAATGATTTTTAACATTGATTTTATTGTTTTTGGTTGTGAATCAAACCATATCAGACAGAAATCCGAAAAAAAAATCGGACCCCAAGTACTTACACCCAAAATTTTCGAGTCCTAGTAGATTCTGGTTGAAATGGGCTTACAACAAAACTATTTCGTTAAATGAATTTTTACATTGATTTTATTGTTTTTGGTTGTAAATCAAACCATATTAAACAAAAATCCAAAAAAAAAAAAATCGGACCCCAAGTACTTACACCCAAAATTTTCGAAACCTTGTAGATTCTGGTTGAAATAGGCTTACAACAAAACTATTTCGTTAAATGAATTTTTACATTGATTTTATTGTTTTTGGTTGTGAATCAAACCATATTAGACAAAAATCCAAAAAAAAAAATTCGGACCCCTAGTGCTTACACCCAAAATTTTCGAGTCCTAGTAGATTCTGGTTGAAATGGGCTTACAACAAAACTATTTCGTTAAATGAATGTTTACATTGATTTAATTGTTTGTGGTTGTGAATCAAACCATATTAGACAAAAATCCAAAAAAAAATCGGACCCCAAGTACTTACACCGAAAAATTTCGAGTCCTAGCAGATTCTGGTTGAAATGGGCTTACAACAAAACTATTTCGTTAAATGAATTTTTACATTGATTCTATTGTTTTTGGTTGTAAATTAAACCATATTAGACAAAAATCCAAAAAAAAATCGGACCCCAAGTACTTACACCCAAAATTTTAGAGTCCTAGTAGATTCTGGTTGAAATGGGCTTACAACAAAACTGTTTCGTTAAATGAATTTTTACATTGATTTTATTGTTTTTGGTTGTGAATCAAACCATATTAGACAAAAATCCAAAAAAAAAAATCAAACCCAAGTACTTACACCCAAAATTTTCGAGTCCTAGTAGATTCTGGTTGAAATGGGCTTACAACAAAACTATTTCGTTAAATGAATTTTTACATTGATTTTATTGTTTTTGGTTGTGAATCAAACCATATTAGACAAAAATCCAAAAAAAAAAATTCGGACCCCAAGTACTTACACCCAAAATTTTCGAGTCCTAGTAGATTCTGGTTGAAATGGGCTTACAACAAAACTATTTCGTTAAATGAACTTTTACATTGATTTTATTGTTTTTGGTTGTGAATCACACCATATTAGACAAAAATCAAAAAAAAAAATCGGACCCCAAGTACTTACACCCAAAACTTTCGAGTCCTAGTAGATTCTGGTTGAAATGGGCTTACAACAAAACTATTTCGTTAAATGAATTTTAACATTGATTTTATTGTTTTTGGTTGTGAATCAAACCATATTGGACAAAAATCCAAAAAAAAAATCGGACCCCAAGTACTTACACCCAAAATTTTCGAGATTCTGGTTGAAATGGTCTTACAACAAAACTATTTCGTTAAATGAATTTTTACATTGATTTTATTGTTTTTGGTTGTGAATCAAACCATATTAGACAAAAATCCAAGAAAAAAAAAATCGGACCCAAGTGCTTTCACCCAAAATTTTCGAGTCCTAGTAGATTCTGGTTGAAATGGGCTTACAACAAAACTATTTCGTAATTGAATTTTTACATTGATTTTATTGGTTTTGGTTGTGAATCAAACCATATTAGACAAAAATCCAAAAAAAAAAATCGGACCCCAAGTACTTACACCCAAAATTTTCGAGTCCTAGTAGATTCTGGTTGAAATGGGCTTACAACAAAACTATTTCGTTAAATGAATTTTTACATTGATTTTATTGTTTTTGGTTGTGAATCAAACCATATTAGACAAAAATCCAAAAAAAAATCGGACCCCAAGTACTTACACCCAAATTTTTCGAGTCCTAGTAGATTCTGGTTGAAATGGGCTTACAACAAAACTATTTCGTTAAATGAATTTTTACATTGATTTTATTGTTTTTGGTTGTGAATCAAACCATATTAGACAAAAATCCAAAAAAGACAAAAAAATCGGACCCCAAGTACTTACACCCAAAATTTTCGAAACCTTGTAGATTCTGATTGAAATAGGCTTACAACAAAACTATTTCGTTAAATGAATTTTTACATTGATTTTATTGTTTTTGGTTGTGAATCAAACCATATTAGACAAAAATCCAAAAAAGAAAATTCGGACCCCTAGTGCTTACACCCAAAATTTTCGAGTCCTAGTAGATTCTGGTTGCAATGAACTTACAACAAAACTTTTTCGTTAAATGAATATTTACATTGATTTTATTGTTTTTGGTTGTGAATCAAACCATATTAGACAAAAATCCAAGAAAAAAAAATCGGACCTCAAATGCTTACACCCAAAATTTTCGAGTCCTAGTAGATTCTGGTTGAAATGGGCTTACAACAAAACTATTTCGTTAAATGAATTTTTACATTGATTTTATTGTTTTTGGTTGTGAATCACACCATACTAGACAAAAATCAAAAAGAAAAAATTGGACCCCAAGTACTTACACCCAAAACTTTCGAGTCCTAGTAGATTCTGGTTGAAATGGGCTTACAACAAAACTATTTCGTTAAATGAATTTTAACATTGATTTTATTGTTTTTGGTTGTGAATCAAACCATATTAGACAAAAATCCAAAAAAAAAAATCGGACCCCAAATACTTACACCCAAAATTTTCGAGATTCTGGTTGAAATGGGCTTACAACAAAATTATTTCGTTAAATGAATTTTTACATTGATTTTATTGTTTTTGGTTGTGAATCAAACCATATTAGACAAAAATCCAAGAAAAAAAAAACGGACCCAAGTGCTTTCACCCAAAATTTCCGAGTCCTAGTAGATTCTGGTTGAAATGGGCTTACAACAAAACTATTTCGTTAAATGAATTTTTACATTGATTTTATTGGTTTTGGTTGTGAATCAAACCATATTAGACAAAAATCCAAAAAAAAAAATCGGACCCCAAGTACTTACACCCAAAATTTTCGAGTCCTAGTAGATTCTGGTTGAAATGGGCTTACAACAAAACTATTTCGTTAAATGAATTTTTACATTGATTTTATTGTTTTTGGTTGTGAATCAAACCATATTAGACAAAAATCCAAAAAAAAAATCGGACCCCAAGTACTTACACCCAAAATTTTCGAGTCCTAGTAGATTCTGGTTGAAATGGGCTTACAACAAAACTATTTCGTTAAATGAATTTTTACATTGATTTTATTGTTTTTGGTTGTAAATCAAACCATATTAAACAAAAATCCAAAAAAGAAAAAAAAATCGGACCCTAAGTACTTACACCCAAAATTTTCGAAACCTTGTAGATTCTGGTTGAAATAGGCTTACAACAAAACTATTTCGTTAAATGAATTTTTACATTGATTTTATTGTTTTTGATTGTGAATCAAACCATATTAGACAAAAATAAAAAAAAAAAAAAAATTCGGACCCCTAGTGCTTACACCCAAAATTTTCGAGTCCTAGTAGATTCTGCTTATAATGGGCTTACAATAAAACTATTTCGTTAAATGAATTTTTACATTGATTTTATTGTTTTTGGTTGTGAATCAAACCATATTAGACAAAAATCCAAAAAAAAAATCGGACCCCAAGTACTTACACCCAAAATTTTCGAGTCCTAGTAGATTCTGGTTGAAAGAGGCTTACAACAAAACTATTTCGTTAAATGAATTTTTACATTGTTTTTATTGTTGGTGGTTGTGAATCAAACCATATTAGACAAAAATCCAAAAAAAAAAATCGGACCCCAAGTACTTACACCCAAAATTTTCGAGTCCTAGTAGATTCTGGTTGAAATGGGCTTACAACAAAACTATTTCGTTAAATGAATTTTTACATTGATTTTATTGTTTTTGGTTGTGAATCAAACCATACTAGACAAAAATAAAAAATAAAAAAAATCGGACCCCAAGTACTTACACCCAAAATTTTCGAGTCCTAGTAGATTCTGGTTGAAATGGGCTTACAACAAAACTATTTCGTTAAATGAATTTTTACATTGATTTTATTGTTTTTGGTTGTGAATCAAACCATATTAGACAAAAATCCGAAAAAAAATCGGACCCCAAGTACTTACACCCAAAATTTTCGAGTCCTAGTAGATTCTGGTTGAAATGGGCTTACAACAAAACTATTTCGTTAAATGAATTTTTACATTGATTTTATTGTTTTTGGTTGTAAATCAAACCATATTAAACAAAAATCCAAAAAAGACAAAAAAATCGGACCCCAAGTACTTACACCCAAAATTTTCGAAACCTTGTAGATTCTGGTTGAAATAGGCTTACAACAAAACTATTTCGTTAAATGAATTTTTACATTGATTTTATAGTTTTTGGTTGTGAATCAAACCATATTAAACAAAAATCCAAAAAAAAAAAATTCGGACCCCTAGTGCTTACACCCAAAATTTTCGAGTCCTAGTAGATTCTGGTTGAAATGGGCTTACAACAAAACATTTTCGTTAAATGAATTTTTACATTGATTTTATTGTTTTTGGTTGTGAATCAAACCATATTAGACAAAAATCCAAAAAAAAAAAATCGGACCGTAAATGCTTACACCCAAAATTTTCGAGTCCTAGTAGATTCTGGTTGAAATGGGCTTACAACAAAACTATTTCGTTAAATGAATTTTTACATTGATTTTATTGTTTGTGGTTGTGAATCAAACCATATTAGACAAAAATCCAAAAAAAAAATCAGACCCCAATTACTTACACCCAAAATTTTCGAGTCCTAGTAGATTCTGGTTGAAATGGGCTTACAACAAAACTATTTCGTTAACTGAATTTTTACATTGATTTTATTGTTTTTGGTTGTGAATCAAACCATACTAGACAAAAATAAAAAAAAAATAAAAAATCGGACCCCAAGTACTTACACCCAAAATTTTCGAGTCCTAGTAGATTCTGGTTGAAATGGGCTTACAACAAAACTATTTCATTAAATGAATTTTTACATTGATTTTATTGTTTTTGGTTGTGAATAAAACCATATTAGACAAAAATTCAAGAAAAAAAAAATTCGGACCCCTAGTGCTTACACCCAACATTTTCGAGTCCTAGTAGATTCTGGTTGAAATGGGCTTACAACAAAACTATTCCGTTAAATGAATTTTTACATTGATTTTATTGTTTTTGGTTGTGAATCAAACCATATTAGACAAAAATCCAAAAAAAAAATTGAACCCCTAGTGCTTACACATAGATTCTGGTTATAATGGGCTTACAACAAAACTATTTCGTTAAATGAATTTTTACTTTAATTTTATTGTTTTTGGTTGTGAATCAAACCATATTAGACAAAAATAAAAAAAAAATCGGACCCCAAGTACTTACACCCAAAATTTTCGAGTCCTAGTAGATTCTGGTTGAAATGGGCTTACAACAAAACTATTTCGCTAAATGAAATTTTACATTGATTTTATTGTTTTTGGTTGTGCATCAAACCATATTAGACAAAAATCCAAAAAAAAAAAATAAATCGGACCCCAAGTACTTACACCCAAAATTTTCGAGTCCTAGTAGATTCTGGTTGAAATGGGCTTACAACAAAACTATTTCGTTAAATGAATTTTAACATTGATTTTATTGTTTTTGGTTGTGAATCAAACCATATTAGACAAAAATTCAAACAAAAAAAATCGGACCCCAGGTACTTACACCCAAAATTTTCGAGTCCTAGTAAATTCTGTTTGAAATGGGCCTACAACAAAACTATTACGTTAAATGAATTTTTACATTGATTTTATTGTTTTTGGTTGTGAATCAAACCATATTAGACAAAAATCCAAGAAAAAAAAATCGGACCCAAGTGCTTTCACCCAAAATTTTCGAGTCCTAGTAGATTCTGGTTGAAATGGGCTTACAACAAAACTATTTCGTAATTGAATTTTTACATTGATTTTATTGGTTTTGGTTGTGAATCAAACCATATTAGACAAAAATCCAAAAAAAAAATCGGACCCCAAGTACTTACACCCAAAATTTTCGAGTCCTAGTAGATTCTGGTTGAAATGGGCTTACAACAAAACTATTTCGTTAAATGAATTTTTACATTGATTTTATTGTTTTTGGTTGTGAATCAAACCATATTAGACAAAAATCCAAAAAAAAAATCGGACCCCAAGTACTTACACCCAAAATTTTCGAGTCCTAGTAGATTCTGGTTGAAATGGGCTTACAACAAAACTATTTCGTTAAATGAATTTTTACATTGATTTTATTGTTTTTGGTTGTAAATCAAACAATATTAAACAAAAATCCAAAAAAGAAAAAAAAATCGGAACCCAAGTACTTACACCCAAAATTTTCGAAACCTTGTAGATTCTGGTTGAAATAGGCTTACAACAAAACTATTTCGTTTATTGTTTTTGGTTGTGAATCAAACCATATTAGACAAAAATCCAAAAATAAAAAAAATCGGACCCCAAGTACTTACACCCAAAACTTTCGAGTCCTAGTAGATTCTGGTTGAAATAAGCTTACAATAAAACTATTTCATTAAATGAATTTTTACATTGATTTTATTGTTTTTGGTTGTGAATCAAGCCATATTAGACAAAAATCCAAAAATAAAAAAATTTTACCCCAAGACCTTACACCCAAAATTTTCGAGTCCTAGTAGATTCTGGTTGAAATGGGCTTACAACAAAACTATTTCGTTAAATGAACTTTTACATTGATTTTAATGTTTTTGGTTGTGAATCAAACCATATTAGACAAAAACCAAAAATAAAAAATCAGACCCCAATTACTTACACCCAAAATTTTCGAGTCCTAGTAGATTCTGGTTGAAATGGGCTTACAACAAAACTATTTCGTTAAATGAATTTTTACATTGATTTTATTGTTTTTGGTTGTGAATCAAAGCATATTAGACAAAAATCCAAAAAAAAAAATTGGACCCCAAGTACTTACACCCAAAATTTTCGAGTCCTAGTAGATTCTGGTTGAAATGGGCTAACAACGAAACTATTTCGTTAAATGAATTTTTACATTGATTTTATTGTTTTTGGTTGTGAATCAAACCATATTAGACAAAAATCAAACAATAAAAAAAATCGGACCCCAAGTACTTAGACCCAAAATTTTCGAGTCCTAGTAGATTCTGGTTGAAATGGGCTTACAACAAAACTATTTCGTTAAATGAATTTTTACATTGATTTTATTGTTTTTGGTTGTGAATCGAACCATATTAGACAAAAATCCAAAAAACAAAAATCGGACCCCAAGTACTTACACCCAAAATTTTCGAGTCCTAGTAGATTCTGGTTGAAATGGGCTTACAACAAAACTATTTCGTTAAATGAATTTTTACATTGATTTTATTGTTTTTGGTTGTGAATCACACCATATTAGACAAAAATCCAAAAAAAAATCGGACCCCAAGTACTTACACGCAAAATTTTCGAGTCCTAGTAGATTCTGGTTGAAATGGGCTTACAACAAAACTATTTCGTTAAATGAATTTTTACATTGATTTTATTGTTTTTGGTTGTGAATCAAACCATATTAGACAAAAATCCAAAAAAAAATCGGACCCCAAGTACTTACACCCAAAATTTTCGAGTCCTAGTAGATTCTGGTTGAAATGGGCTCACAACAAAATTATTTCGTTAAATAAATGTTTACATTGATTTTATTGTTTTTGGTTGTGAATCAAACCATATTAGAAAAAAACAAAAAAAAAATCGGACCCCAAGTACTTACACCCAAAGTTTTCGAGTCATAGTAGATTCTGGTTGAAATGGGCTTACAACAAAACTATTTCGTTAAATGAATTTTTACATTGATTTTATTGTTTTTGGTTGTGAATCAAAGCATATTAGACACAAATCAAAAAGAAAAAAAATCGGACCCCAAGTACTTACACCCAAAATTTTCGAGTCCTAGTAGATTCTGGTTGAAATGGGCTTACAACAAAACTAATTCGTTAAATGAGTTTTTACATTGATTTTATTGTTTTTGGTTGTGAATCAAACCACATTAGACAAAAATCGAAAAAAAAAATCGGACCCCAAGTACTTACACCCAAAATTTTCGAGTCCTAGTAGATTCTGGTTGAAATGGGCTTACAACAAAACTATTTCGTTAAATGAATTTTTAGATTGATTTTATTGTTTTTGGTTGTAAATTAAACCATATTAGACAAAAATCCAAAAAAAAATCGGACCCCAAGTACTTACACCCAAAATTTTAGAGTCCTAGTAGATTCTAATTGAAATGGGCTTACATTAAAACTATTTCGTTAAATGAATTTTTACATTGATTTTATTGTTTTTGGTTGTGAATCAAACCATATTAGACAAAATTCCAAAAAAAAAAAATCAGACCCAAGTACTTACACCCAAAATTTTCGAATCCTAGTAGATTCTGGTTGAAATGGGCTTACAACAAAACTATTTCGTTAAATGAATTTTTACATTGACTTTATTGTTTTTGGTTGTGAATCAAACCATATTAGACAAAAATCCAAAAATAAAAAATTCGGACCCCAAGTACTTACACCCAAAATTTTCGAATTTTTGAATTTTTACATTGATTTTATTGTTTTTGGTTGTGAATCACACCATATTAGACAAAAATCAAAAAAAAAAAAAAATCGGACCCCAAGTACTTACACCAAAAACTTTCGAGTCCTAGTAGATTCTGGTTGAAATGGGCTTACAACAAAACTATTTCGTTAAATGAATTTTAACATTGATTTTATTGTTTTTGGTTGTGAATCAAACCATATTAGACAAAAATCCAAAAAAAAAATCGGACCCCAAGTACTTACACCCAAAATTTTCGAGTCCTAGTAGATTCTGGTTGAAATGGGCTTACAACAAAACTATTTCGTTAAATGAATTTTTACATTGATTTTATTGTTTTTGGTTGTGAATCAAACCATATTAGACAAAAATCCAACAAAAAAGATCGGATCCCAAGTACTTACACCCAAAATTTTCGAGTCCTAGTAGATTCTGGTTGAAATGGGCTTACAACAAAACTATTTCGTTAAATGAATTTTTACATTGATTTTATTGTTTTTGGTTGTAAATCAAACCATATTAAACAAAAATCCAAAAAAGAAAAAAAAATCGGACCCCAAGTACTTACACCCAAAATTTTCGAAACCTTGTAGATTCTGGTTGAAATAGGCTTACTACAAAACTATTTCGTTAAATGAATTTTTACATTGATTTTATTGTTTTTGGTTGTGAATCATACCATATTAGACAAAAATCAAAAAAAAAAAAATTCGGACCCCTAGTGCTTACACCCAAAATTTTCGAGTCCTAGTAGATCCTGGTTGAAATGGGCTTACAACAAAACTTTTTCGTTAAATGAATTTTTACATTGATTTTATTGTTTTTGGTTGTGAATCAAACCATATTAGATAAAAATCCAAGAAAAAAAAATCGGACCTCAAATGCTTACACCCAAAATTTTCGAGTCCTAGTAGATTCTGGTTGAAATGGGCTTACAACAAAACTATTTCGTTAAATGAATTTTTACATTGATTTTATTGTTTTTGGTTGTGAATCACACCATATTAGACAATAATCAAAAAAAAAAATCGGACCCCAAGTACTTACACCCAAAACTTTCGAGTCCTAGTAGATTCTGGTTGAAATGGGCTTACAACAAAACTATTTCGTTAAATGAATTTTAACATTGATTTTATTGTTTTTGGTTGTGAATCAAACCATATTAGACAAAAATCCAAAAAAAAAATCGGACCCCAAGTACTTACACCCAAAATTTTCGAGTCCTAGTAGGTTCTGGTTGAAATGGGCTTACAACAAAACTATTTCGTTAAATGAATTTTTAAATTGATTTTATTGTTTTTGGTTGTGAATCAAACCATATTAAACAAAAATCCAAGAAAAAAAAAATCGGACCCAAGTGCTTTCACCCTAAATTTTCGAGTCCTAGTACATTCTGGTTGAAATGGGCTTACAACAAAACTATTTCGTAATTGAATTTTTACATTGATTTTATTGGTTTTGGTTGTGAGTCAAACCATATTAGACAAAAATCCAAAAAAAAAAATCGGACCCCAAGTACTTACACCCAAAATTTTCGAGTCCTAGTAGATTCTGGTTGAAATGGGCTTACAACAAAACTATTTCGTTAAATGAATTTTTACATTGATTTTATTGTTTTTGGTTGTGAATCAAACCATATTAGACAAAAATCAAAAAAAAAAATCGGACCCCAAGTACTTACACCCAAAATTTTCGAGTCCTAGTAGATTCTGGTTGAAATGGGCTTACAACAAAACTATTTCGTTAAATGAATTTTTACATTGATTTTATTGTTTTTGGTTGTAAATCAAACCATATTAAACAAAAATCCAAAAAAGAAAAAAAAATCGGACCCCAAGTACTTACACCCAAAATTTTTGAAACCTTGTAGATTCTGGTCGAAATGGGCTTACAACAAAACTATTTCATTAAATGAATTTTTACATTGATTTTATTGGTTTTGGTTGTGAATCAAACCATATTAGACAAAAAACCATAAAAAAAATTCGGACCCCAAGTACTTACACCCAAAATTTTCGAGTCCTAGTAGATTCTGGTT
>CAKOBK010000225.1:0-45682 GCA_932526605.1 Nephrotoma flavescens | reverse complement strand
GACAATGTTCAATATGAACAGGGTCATTTAACTGCAACAATATGCAGTTTTACAGAATGTTAATTTTAATTTAGCTATAAATAAAATAATTAATTTTTTACATGCAATTCTGCACTTTTGGAGTTTATAAAATATTAAAATATTATAATTGATATATGATCATATGTAATGCAAAAAACAACAACAAGAAACTATCAAAATTGTATATAAACGCCAAAAAATAAATGAACTACCCAGTTCTAATCAAACTCTACTATATGCTTTTATTACAATATTCCGGTATTAGCCCTCACCCGTGGAAAGCTCGGAATTAAAAGTGTATTAAAAGTGTTAAATTAGTTCAAGCTGAGGCTGAATTAAACAGTGGTCCTTCGAGCCATTAAGAACAGGCAAAAACAAACGCGTATTCTACATTAGAACAAGTAACACGCGATAATTAATCAACTGGCGAACGAGAACTGCCTAAATTCAAAAATGGAAACCCTTGCATTCAATCAAGAACAGCTTGCGACTCAGATTGATAAAATATGTATTAATTATAAGAAGGATGGCCCAGAGAGGAAAACAAAAACTTACCTCACCAACCGAATCCAACAATTAAAGGAGCTTTATACAAAGTTTCTAGAAACAGATGAGCAAATAAGGAAGCTGAAAGATGTCAACTTAGAGCACCCGTACTTTAAAACGGTAACAAGTGTAGTGGGAAAATATAATGAATTTATTACTATAATGCGTGCAAAACTAAACAACGGCCCACCACTTACACCGGTCCCAGAGCATCGCAGTAGAAGCCAATCAGAGTCGAACACCAGTAACAACAAAGATGCAGGTTTGGAAACAATGAATCCAGAGTTGCAGCAATTAATAAAACGACAGACGATTCGGATGAGGAGTCTCTACAGGAAGATTGATGAGGCCGAAGACCTTGTCGTGACTGGGCCAAAACCGGCAATGAAACTGTCACTTGGAGTGATGCAAAAACTCATGGAACAAATAGCTGAACTCCATGAGGAAATTTGCATGCTCGTTACTGATGAGGAAGAACAACGTATAAAGTACTTCACAGAACAGTACTTTGAGAACATTGATAGCAAGTGTCAATCAGTAATCCTTCAAATAACAACGAGGATAGATGAAACCGATAAAATTATACCAACAAA
This sequence comes from Nephrotoma flavescens, assembly GCA_932526605.1. NCBI lineage: Eukaryota > Metazoa > Arthropoda > Insecta > Diptera > Tipulidae > Nephrotoma > Nephrotoma flavescens. The sequence goes on along the minus strand of CAKOBK010000225.1, from coordinate 44,522 downwards.
CCAAACAACGGACATTCGGCTACCACGAATTCAAATCCCAATATTTGCTGGAGATTACCAGAAGTGGACTGGATTTCGTGACACATTCACCAAACTCATCCATGAGAATAGACAGATCAGTGATACCCATAAAATTAACTATCTAAAGGGTCAGTTAGAGGGTGCTGCGGCCAAATTAATCAACCACCTACAACCAACAGAAGAAAATTACCAAGCCGCCTGGGAAATTTTGAATAGCAGATATAACAACAGGAGACTACTGATTTCAACATATTTAAATACGTTACTCAGTCAAGTAAATATAAACATCGAGTCTGCAGCGGCACTGAGAAATCTTCACGATACAACAATTGAATGTTTGTACGGAATACGTAACGCAGGGGTAAGCATTGAATCGTGGAACTCAATAATAATCTTCATATTAACTAAAAAACTAGACAATGAGTCAAGGCGACTCTATGAGATCTCCTTAGAAGATCCAAGGGAATTCCAAACAACAACGGAATTTTTAAAATTTTTGGAAGGAAGGTTCAAATCATTAGAGGCCAATGACAACCAAAAGCCATTAATCCTACCAACAACCGCCTCACGTGAAAACAAAGCTCAAATAGTTAAAAGGACCTTCTTAACAACAACAAATATCTGTGTCTACTGCCGAGGGGGACATAAAATTAATGATTGTGGAGGATTTAGGAAATTAAATTCCAGTGAAAGATCGCAAATGGCAATGCTTCATAAATTATGCAGAAACTGTTTATCAGCAGAACATGAAACATATGTATGCAGGCAGAAAAACCAATGTAACATATGCAATGGAAAGCATAACACAGGACTGCACATCGATTCAAACGCAGACATGCAGCGAGTATCTAAAAGTTATTTAACAACACAATTAGGTCCTGCGATATTACCTACAGCTCTAATCGCATTAACAACAAGCGAGGGAAAATGCATGCTCTTTAGAGCATTAATTGACCCAGGCTCTCAGGCGTCATTCATATCCGCAAAGGCAGCAAATCTTCTTAAGGCTACGCAGAAACAAGTCAACACTAAAATCTCAGGAATGGGAGGAAAGGAAGCCGGAGTGTGCAGTCATAAGGTCGAACTAACTTTATCTTCAAGGCTTCAGAGTTCGTTTGAAATTAAGTTTGAAGCAATGGTGTTCAAAAAATTAACGGATAATATTCCAGACATCGACTTTGATACCAACAAATGGGCACATTTGCAGCATTTACAACTTGCAGATCCACAATACAACAAGTCCAATAGCATTGACGTAATAATCGGTGTTGACTACTATCCTCTAATTGTAAACAGTAACATCATTAGAGGACACCCACAAGATCCAATTGCCCAAGAAACTGAGCTTGGTTGGATCATAATGGGCAGCACAGGCAATAACCAAGAAGATAAAATGTTGTCAATGGTCACAACCAAAACAATTAAGCAACAGCTAGACTTATTAATTGAAAATGATGCCATTCCGCAAGAAAAAACACATACCCAGGAGGAAGCAATCGCTGAAAAGCTATATGCAGAAAGCACAACGCGACTACCAGATGGGAAATACATGGTACACTTACCGTTCAAAGTAGAACCGTCTATGCTAGGAGAATCCAGAAAAAAAGCAGTAGCACGATTACTGCAAATCGAAAGAAAATTTCTAAAAGATAAACCATTCGCTAAATTATATCACGAATTTATGGAAGACTATCTAGCGCAGGGGCATATGCAATTGGCAAAAGATGATCCAGATGAGAATCCAGTATACTATATACCACATCATGGAGTGATCAACCACGAAAGTACTACCACAAAGCTAAGAGTAGTATTCGATGCATCGAGCAAAACTACTTCGGGATTATCGTTAAATGACATAATGATGAACGGCCCCAAAATTCAAGGTGACCTAATTGACATCATCTTGAGGTGGCGAACACACAAATTCGTGCTAACAGCAGATGCGGAAAAGATGTTCCGGCAAATCTGGATGCATCATGGTCACCAGAACTTACAACGCATATTGTGGCGAAAAAATCCATCACAAACAATAGGAGAATACAAACTAAAAACGGTTACCTATGGAACAACGGCAGCGACGTTTCTTGCTGTAAGAACATTAATGCAATTGGCAGAAGATGAAAAGAACAACTATCCGACAGCTGCAAGGATCATGGAAAGAGATTTTTACGTGGATGATCTACTGACTGGGGGTGACAGCGTTGAGGAGGTCGTAACCATTCAACAACAGATGACAAGACTTGCACGGAGCGGAGGATTTCCATTGCACAAATGGGCGTCGAATTCAGCTGAAGTCATGACTAATGTTCCTGACCACCTACGAGCAAAAGGAATGATTAATTTAAAAATCAACCACATAATAAAAACACTAGGGATTCTCTATAGTCCTGAGGATGATACATTTGAATTTGACCTGACCAGGCTAAATCTTTCAACAGAAGAACCAACGAAACGGCTACTGTTGTCCGACTCTTCAAAATTATTTGATCCTGTCGGCTGGTTATCACCAATAACGATAACAGCAAAGCTGTTAATGCAAGACACTTGGAGAGCTGGTACACAGTGGGATGACAAGCTACCAGAAGCTATTGAAGCAAAATGGAAAAAGTATAAGAACGAATTAGATGAATTAAGCAAAATAAAGGTACCAAGATGGGTTAAAACAACGTCAACACAAAAATCAGAGTTACATGGATTTGCAGATGCTTCGCAACAAGCATATGCAGCGGTGGTCTATTTAAGAACCACAAATACGTTCGAGCAAGTTACAACCAGTTTGCTAGTAGCAAAAACCAGAGTTGCTCCAATCAAAACAAAACTGACAGTTCCGAAGCTGGAACTAAACGCAGCGCATCTGTTATCTAGGCTTCTAAGATACGCTAAAAATACCATGAACATGCAGGATGTAAAGATGTTCGCTTGGACGGATTCCACCATAGTTTTAAGCTGGATAAGAGCTGATATTCCGAAGTTAGAAACCTTTGTAGCCAATCGGGTATCTCAGATTAAAGATAATTTACCTCAGCTACAATGGAATTACGTACCAACAAATCTAAACCCAGCTGATTTAGCAACAAGAGGATTGGCAGCGGCTACCATCACCTCACAAGGCTCGATCTGGTGGACGGGACCAACATTTTTGCAGGAAAATTCTGATGCATGGCCATCATCACCTTCGCACAAGGGTCCACAAATACAAGGTGATCACAACCAGGACAGCGCAGCGGATATCACTTGTCTTACAATAACCGCTGAATCTAAAGCAAACGCGCTACATGAATTAATTGATAAAATTTCAAACATTCATAAGTTGAAGCGTATATTGGTGTACTGCCAAAGGTTCATAAACGTGCATGTTCATAAACAACGGCGACAGTCGAAAGAAGTGACAGTACCAGAACTGAAACTCGCGGAAGTCCAAATAATTAGGATTGAACAACACCGATACTTCCGTAAAGAACTTCAGGCATTGATGAGTGGGATTTTATTAAATAAAAAATCCAAACTATCTGCGTTAAATCCAGTCATGAGCAAGGATGGGATATTACGATTACACGGACGTTTACAAAATTCGCAACTACCAATGAATCAAAAGCAACCAATTATATTACCAAAGGAAAGCTCAATCAGCAAGCGAATAATTGAAGATGCTCATACTACTACAACACTTCATGGGGGCATACAACTTACATTGGCAAATGTTCGCAATAAATTTTGGATAATTAATGGTAGAAATCTGACACGTCATATTATACAGAAATGTGTTACATGTATAAGATTTAAACAAGTAACCCTCAACCAACTAATGGGTGATTTACCGTCCTGCAGAGTAACTCCATCACGGCCATTCAGCAAGGTGGGTATTGATTATGCCGGGCCGATTCAACTGAGGAACAAGATAGGAAGAGGTCAAACCACGTACAAAGGATACATTGCGGTATTTGTCTGCCTGACCACCAAGGCCTTACATGTAGAAGTAGTCAGCGGATTAACAACAGATGCATTTATAGCAGCTTACCGCAGGTTCACATCTCGCAGGGGGTTGTGTAGAGAAATCTATTCGGATAATGGTACCAACTTTGTTGGTGCAGAACGAGTACTGAAACAACAACGCACGAAGATTGCAGCTCTAGAACCAGAAATTGCAAGGGTATTTCAACAAGATGAAACTACCTGGCACTTCATACCACCTGCTGCACCACACTTTGGTGGCATATGGGAGGCAGGGGTAAAGTCAGTAAAGACTCACATGAAGAAAGTCATAGGTGAGACCGCATTGACATTTGAAGAAGCAACAACATTAATGACTCAAATAGAGGCATGCTTAAACTCTCGACCATTGACTACCTTGTATGACCATCCGGAAAATTTAGAATCTTTAACACCTGCGCATTTTCTAATAGGCGGACCAATAAAGGTAGTCCCAGAAAGTAATGATGTTACTTGCACGCTAAGAACACGTTGGCATTTAGTACAAAAGATTGTAGATGACTTTTGGAAAAGATGGTCTAGAGACTACCTGCACCAGTTACAACAACGTACTAAATGGAGGGAACGTCAGCCCAATCTAGTTGTAGGGGATGTCGTTCTACTGAAGGAAGAATCACTGCCGCCGTCACGTTGGAAAATGGGGAGAGTACAGGAGGTGCATACTGGCTCAGATGGCTTGGTTCGTATTGCGTCCATAAAATGCAGCCAGAATATCTATAAACGACCTATCACTAAGTTGTGCAAGCTACCAAGCGAAGAAGACAATTCATGGTCACAACAAATAATTAACGCAAATAAGACTCCAGATGCAAAACTAGCAACACCTAACACCAATGACCCAGTTAGACGCCAACCAGGAAGACAGGCGAAAGGGGGAATCAAGCTTCATCTGGCATTATTGGCCCTGATGAGCATTTGTTTTTCTACCACCAGCGCCAAAGAACTGATGCAGATTGAGAACTTCAAACATTCTACTGGCATATATCTTGAGGAAATCAGTAAGATGGAGCTAGTTGCCATGAGATGGACTTTGGTTGTGCGGTATAATTTAAATACGTATTGGGAAGAAACAACTCAAGCATACCGCTTAATAGATGAACTTGCAACTATGTGTAAAACAGTACATTCGGTAATAGATATGGAGAGGTTTAACTGTCAACTAGTAATCCAGCAATTACGATCTCAAATGAGTAGAATAGATGAAGGCAATCAATTACTGATGTCATCCAATAAAGAAGTAACCAGAGCGAAACGGGGGATTGGTGACACTACAGGTTTAGTGTTAGGTGACATGTTTGGAATATTAACGCAGAGAGAAGCAGATCAATATGAAGAACATTTTCAAACTATAGAAACCAATGAAGATCATTTATTACTGCTAATAAAGAATCAAACCTCCATGATTGATAACTCTGTAAAACTATTCAAGCACAGCCAAAATGCCACAGTACAGGCTATTAATAACATTCAGAGGAGGTTGCAGCACTTAGAAAAAAACATAAATAACACACGTGTAACGGAACAACAAGTATTAACTATTTTAATGACATCCCTTGAACTAGTCGTTGCCACGGGAAGTTTACGGGATGTGCAGGAGGCGATACTAGAGGTTATTCACAATGCACATCTAAACATTTTACACCCACTTTTATTGAGCCCATCACAACTTGAAGAACAAATAGCATCTATAAGAAAACAAATACCAGTCTCCATTACAATTCCGGGTCACGGATTGCGCAAGTTAGACCACTTATTTAAAAGTATGACAACCAGGACTAGAGTGACAAAAGCATATGTGATAATCGAAATTTCAATTCCCTTATCATATGTTTGGTCCTATAACATTTATTCAGTAGTAGCTGTACCTAATATATTAGTAACTGAAAGGCGTGCACATATAGTGCCAACAACTGAATTTATCGCCGTTGATATTCAAAATGAACATTTTACGCAACTATCAGCCAGAGATATATCTAAATGCAACATTATCAATGATGATCATCTATTATGCGAGATACCAACAATACTGTCAGGTGTCTGGGAAGGAACCAACTGTGAAATCGCAATATTGCAACACAGGTCCAATTTACAAGACATATGTGAGATAAAATACCAAAATGTTACTTCAAACCTTTGGATAAAACTATACGCACCAAATCAATGGGTATTCGTAATGACAAAGGAAACAACTGTGACGGTTGTATGTGGATCAGTTACAAACCAAAAGCAATTATCAGGGTCGGGAATAATAAAGCTAGAATCGGGATGCGCCCTTAGAGACAATCACTTAAGCATACTGGCCTCTGATAGATTTGAAACTACCATCGAGAATTTCGGAATTGCACCATACTTAAAGGGGATGCACTTAAAAGATTTAACAATAGAGATATCTAAACAAAACTATGAGGAAAATGAGCTATTAACCACTCCAGATACAAGGGGTTTAGAAGAACAAATCTCCCTTATGAAAGAGGTAGAAGAGAATACAACCAACGAGCACTTTCATCATATTCATCATTATACAGCAATACATCTTATCCTATGGATAGCACTTGCGGTTGGGATAACTGTCATAATTCGCCACATACGAAGAAACCGCCGTAACCAATCATCCGTTCTTCCAAGTCCCGTCCAAACCCGCGCCGCAAGATGTTCAATATGAACAGGGTCATTTAACTGCAACAATATGCAGTTTTACAGAATGTTAATTTTAATTTAGCTATAAATAAAATAATTAATTTTTTACATGCAATTCTGCACTTTTGGAGTTTATAAAATATTAAAATATTGTAATTGATATATGATCATATGTAATGTAAAAAACAACAACAAGAAACTATCAAAATTGTATATAAACGCCAAAAAATAAATGAACTACTCAGTTCTAATCAAACTCTACTATACGCTTTTATTACAATATTCCGGTATTAGCCCTCACCCGTGGAAAGCTCGGAATTAAAAGTGTATTAAAAGTGTTAAACTAAAATCACACAACTTAGCGGATTCAGATTTCTTCCTATGAGCCTATTTGAAAGCCAAAGTTAAGAAACTACGGACTCATAATATTTATCACAAACTCTTAATGGTGTACCATAAATACTTATAAAACTTGTTTATGACTAATTTGCATGTTTCCGTTTGTGGTTCAAATTTTTTTTAAAATCGTGTGGGCATCATTAATCTTATAACTTTTAGGGGATTTTATAAATTCAGCTTACAAGACATATAATTTGATATTGATTCATTCATCATTCTGTTCTTTGTTTGCCGAGGCAAATAACATATAAAAGGCAAAACCATTGCAATTTTTAAGTTATAACTAAATCAATTGTCTATCATGTTGGCGTTACAAATTCTTTTAATTTGTTGTGTAAGCTGCCTTGGAATTTTGGGAGGTGATTTTTATGTACGAAATGGTGCTAAATATTATGTCAGCTATCCGTTAAAGGTAAATTAATTTTACGTACTTATACAACTTTAGTTGCGATAATATGTTTTTTATAGAAAAATTATCATGAAGCTTTCCGGTTCTGCACCTACAATGGAATGTACTTAGTCGATATTCACACGTACGAGGAAGATCAAATAATACGTGGCATAGCAATTGAAAGCAACAAAAAATATAATTCAACACAAACCCATTATTGGACGAGTGGAACAGATCTTGGCCATCCCGTAAACAGCTTTTATTGGGCAACAACGGGACACGAATTTATTTACACAAATTGGCTGCCGGGCCAACCAAATAATGTGTTTCATGGTGGATATAATTCGAGTGAAGATTGTATCGGAATTGATTATAATTATGATTATCAGTGGAATGATACGCCATGTGGAAATATGTTATATGTAATGTGTCGTGATCGTCGGATTATACCAGATACCGTTAAAAAGCAACAATGTGAACTCTAAATTGTTATGTAATTATCTTGAATTATATTTTTTTGATAAAATATGAAGGCCGCAGTTTTATTTCTTATCAGAACATGCATACATACATTTCTAATTTCGTCTGATATAATTATATACAATATAAATTATCTGAAGGTTTTAAGAATCTTAAAGTAATTTTTACGAAATTGTAATCAAAAATGTTTACTAAAATACATTTTGTATATTGAAATCTACGAGTCCTGAAGAAAAATCGGCTGCTTGTCGTCGGGATGTAATATAAAAACAAACCAACGAAAAAAAAAATATTATTGTTCCAGAAATGGGAAAATATAAAGCTTTTGCCAGAAACAAAAAAATGAGAAAATCTATTATCAGATTTTTATTTAAGAATCGTGAGAATTTTAACATATTCTATCAGTTTATTGTTTCTATATACTGCCAAATATTTTGTCTGTTGTTCTGTTCACAATACACCGACGTAATTTATGCAAAATTTACATTTTTATGTCATTAATAATAATTAGCATAGAATTATTCAATAAATTTCTACATAAATGCAGTGACGTTTAAAAATATCAAAAGATTTTTGTGTTGTTATGGCCGACCAAAGCGCCACCAAATAACATTTAAAAAATTTTATGAGTCCAAGCATTTTTGTCTTATGAGGAGCCACATGTCAAAATTCTATATACAACATTTTCATGTCGTCTTCCATATTTTGAAATCGTGTCGGGTTCTTTATTCTCTTCAGCTATGAAGTTAAGAAACTATAATGTGTAAGCGTAAATATGTTTCGGTTAGTCGATTACAGCCCTTCAAAAACAGCTTTTTCCAGAAATATTGGGAAAACTGTTTCCCCAAACATCGTCATATCCGATTAAATTTAAAATAAAAGAAATGGGCCAATTTAATTAAGAATCTGTTTGATTTAATAGTTTGTTCGTAAGCCCTAAAATTTTTGAAAAAATTTGTAAAAATTCAAAAAAAAAAATCTTTAAAAAGGGTTTATATCAAAACTCGTCATTTCCGCTCAAAATTTGGAAAAGTGATCCGAACAAGTTTGTCATACTTTTTAAAATATTTAAAAAGAAAAATTTGTTACAGGCTGGCTGCTGCCAACCTGCAGATTTTCACTAAGCACCTGCAGAGGCCTCCACGGTGATGTTTTGCCGGCTACGTTCTCAGCGGAGAAGTGCGAAGGTCGTGGGGTTTGAGGCATGCAGGGCTCCTGGCCTACACCGTGATTAACAGATAATTATAAAAAAATGGGAAAACGCAAATGATAATAATAACACCGATGTTCCGCCGAAACTCGTCGGCCGGAACCTGAGGAACGAACCGAATAATCAAAATAAATCATAAAAATAATAATAATAACGGTAGAGGTGCCTTGGTGCGCGCATTCATCCGATTCAAACGGGGCCACGCCCTGGTTACGGAATTGGATGCGGGCACCAAGGGACCGCAAACACTAAACCGACACAGAGGGAGTCTCCGCTCCCATCACACCACACCGAAAAAAATTAAATATTCATTTTATAAAAACAAAACCAAAAAAACGAAGCGAAACAACTTCCCCTCCACCCGCACAACGATGAGAGAGAACGAGAGAGAGAAGGAAACAATGCGCATCGAGCGTGAACCCGCTGTGCGGCGCCCGATTACAAAATATAAATTTAAATTTAAAAATAAAAATGTAATACAAATAAAAATAAAAATGAGCAAAAAAATAAAAAATATAAAAAAAAATCGTACCTTAAAAAAAAAATACTGTTGCGGCCTTGATCGGCCGTCATGCCACAGGTGGCCTTGCCCCCACCTGGACCGTTGCGGCTTTATGTGCCGATACCACACCGGTGATAGTGCGACCTTGAGCGGTCGGCCGTTGCGGGTCTTTTCCCCAATACCAGTAATTAAAACACGAGGGGCCGGTTGACCACCCGTACGCTGCGACCTTGTGCGGTCGGCTGTTGCGGGGCCTTTCCCCGATACCAATAATTAAAACACGAGGGGCCGGTTGACCACCCGTACACTGCGACCTTGTGCGGTCGGCTGTTGCGGGGCCTTTCCCCGATACCAATAATCACCGCGTGTTCCACCGGTGTGACCCAACCGTAGATTTGGCCTTGATAGGTCGCCCAAACAAGATATTGGGCGTTGTCCCGCTTCACCGTAAATAATGGTTTGGGCGTTGGTTCGCCTTAAATTTCACCTGGCACCCGCCCAGATAAATTTTACAATACAACTTTTATTGTACTCTCTCGCTTTCCAAGCACAGTGAAATTTTTGTGTTTTTTTTTTATATAACAAACATCACCACAACAATTCAATTCGATAATTAAATATGTATTACATATGCCCGAATTAGTTCAATTTCAACTTTCCTCTTCTTGAACTGAATACCAAGAATGTCACACCACCCTTGTCTCAAAAAATAAAAATAAATCACCGTCTCGTTAAATCAGCTCCTTTTGCTTTTTTTTTTTTTTTTTTTTTGGATAATTAGTTTCCAGAAATAATATACAATATTTTTTTTTTTTTTTTTTTTGTGTTTTATATTTTAAATAATAACACTAAACACAGTATCGTTTTCTTTTATCAATTTATTTTATTAATACGATACGAACAAAATACAGTTTATATTATTTTCATAACATTAATACACCATGTGAATTCACCGAAAAATATTTTTTTCTTATTTTCATCAAATACAAAATGGTTGAAGACCAAAAACTAGCAATTTTTTTTTCACAAAAACTAACTCGACTTCGTTTTACAGAAACCAAAACTCGAATGACATAATCCAAAAAAAAAACAAAAAATTCGAGCGTCGCACAAACGACGCGAAAAACATTCCAGAACAATTGTCTCTCTTCTCTGTTTCTCGTTTATATCAATTCGCATTGATATAAACGAGAGGCATATAAGAAAAACATTCTTATGGAATGTTTTTGCTTTACGCACACACTCGATTCGCATTGTTCTCTCTCTCTCCCATTTTCGTTTTACTACCAACCAAACGAACAAAAACATACGAGAATCCCTCCACACGGAACGCGTTCAGACGTCAACAACACAGACGCAAGAAACCGCGAGTAAAAACACAAAATCTAACAAAATATGGGGATGTCACGCGTAAACGAATATTATGTCTTGTTACAGACAACACAGTCGTAACAAACGTGGGAACGTCCCACACCCTGAGATGTCTCATAAGCCGGGCCTAAAACAAACAATGGGAACGAGATAACAAACGATTTAAACAAATGAGGTAGGCGATATGATTAGACACGAATGTCTTTAATATGGTAAGTACCTAAGTTTTTGCCACTCAAATCTTCGATGGTGTATGCTACCTGACCTACTTTACCGGAAATTACCGCGGGTTTGAACTTGCTTGCCAATTTGGCGGAAAATTTATTTGGTGCGTCGCTCAAAGCAAATGAACGAATGAAAACGGGTTGTCCGACTCGAAAAGTGCGCTTAGCACTACGTAAATTATAATGCTGAGCCCCCTTTTCGTGTGCCACACGTAGATAATGAGTAATACGATCTTTTAGGAGGTTTACTCGATCTGGCTTAGCCCATGCCTGGACTTCGCTGGGATCATGTTCATCGAGTAACCGTCGCAATGAATAATCCGATCCGTGCATCGACATATGTTGACCGAACACGACATAATGAGGAGAGTAATGTATCGAATCGTGTATGGCATTACGTAAAGCCGCCGCAATTTCTTGCAGATTTTTGTCCCACAAATTATGATCGTGATCGCTCAAATATGATCGAATGCTGGCAATTAGAGTTCGATTAACACGCTCGGATGCGTTACTTTGGGGCGAGTACACCGGCGTACGTAAATGGGTTACACCGTATTTAACTAACAGGTCTTTAAATAAATTCGAGGTGAACTGCTTCCCATTATCGGAGGTAATAATTTCGGGAACGGAAAATAAAAGGAATACCTCATTTTCCAGAAATCGACACAATAAAGAGGCAGATGCTTCGCGTAAGGGTTTGACAACTACAAATTTCGAATAATGATCCAGAACGATAACAATACAGGTATTTCCGAGTTTCGAACGTGGATACGGACCCAAAAAATCAACATACAATTTTTGGAACGGGCGAGTTGACGTGACCTGAGCTCCCATGGCTGGTTGTGTAGAGAAATTAACAGCTTTGTTCATTTTACAATTAGTGCAGCTAGCAACGTATTGTTTAACCTGTTTTGCCATTTGAGGCCAGTAAAATTGACGCTGAAGGCGCTCGAGAGTTTTGCTGCCGCCTAAATGTGCTGAAGTGGGAGGTACGTGAGCCTGTTCGATAAGCGTTGAAGTTAAGGAATTAGGAATAACAAGTTTCCAATTCGAAAGGTCGGTATCCGTATATTTAAAACCAAACGAAGGGGATATTAACAGTTTATCATCCTGGATCTTGTAGTTGTGCGAACAATCTTTTAGTGAACGAATTTTCGCGATCTGATCGACGTAATCTGGATCTTGGAACGCAACCGAATTTTGATCAACGTGTAATACAGGGACTGACGAAGGAACTAACGCATCCACGGAAGGGTCGATATTTTTACTCGACAAGACTGGATCTTCACATTGGGCACCAGGTTCAGGCGTGCTCTTACTTTCAGAATCATCCTCACAAAGAGCGGATTCATCCGGAAAAGCTCGAGACAACGCATCAGGTACAACGTTAACTGAACCTTTTCGGTATCCAATCTGAAAATCCAGCGCTTGGAGTTTAAGACTCCATCTCGCCAAACGTCCGGAGAGGTCTTTTTGACTCATTAGCCAGCGTAAACTGGAATGGTCGGTATAAATGACGAACGGATAGCCTTCCACGTAAGGACGGAATTTTCGCACGCTGAGGACGGCAGCGTAGCATTCCAGCTCGGTCACCGAGTAGTTTCGCTGCGCCGCATTGAGCTTATGTGAATAAAACTCAATGGGCCGCTCCACCCCCTCGGCGTCCACCTGAAATAAGACACTACCGACCCCAACGGCACTGGCATCGCACTGAATAAAAAAGGGTTTTGTATAATCAGGATGCGTCAAAACCGGGGCAGTTGACAAGGCGGTTTTGAGCGCGTTAAAAGAAGAATCAGCAGCTGCAGACCAACATATTTTAGTGTTTTTACCAGTAAGATCGGTGAGAGAAGAAGCTAAAGAGGCGAAATTCGGAATGAAGCGACGGTACCATCCGCACATTCCCAGAAAACGTCTAATCTGTTTCGTCGTTTTCGGAATAGGGTACTCCAGAATAGCTTTACATTTATCTGGGTTTGTACGGAGGCAACCATCACCCACAATATAACCTAAATAGTCTACTTCTTTCAACACAAACTTACTTTTGGTCAAATTAATTGTTAAACCAGCATCCGACAGATATCCAGCAACCTGTTGAAGCAAATCGAAATGTTCGGCCAGAGTGGAGGATGTGACCAGAAGGTCATCGAGGTACACAAAGACCTTATCGTGTAGCTGGTACGGGATCACGCGGTGCATTAAGCGACAAAGCGTCTGTGGGGCGTTGCATAAGCCAAACGGCATCACCTTGAACTGATACAAGGGCCGTCCAGGAACCGTAAACGCTGTCTTATCGCGGGATGCTGGGTCGAGTGGGATCTGCCAAAAGGCATCCTTCAAATCAATCGCCGAAATGAATCGGGTGTGTCCCAAACGACCCAACAATCCGTTGATTATTGGCAGCGGATACGCATCCTTGACGGTGGCCTTGTTCAGTTCTCTAGCATCTAAACACAGACGAACTTTGCCATTGGCCTTACGCACCAACGTGACCGGTGAACACCAGGAACTTTGTGACTCCTCGATGACCCCCAAAGACAACATCCTATCCAACTCGGCATACATGAGTTTCTGGATAGCTGGGGATACGGAATAAAAACGTTGTTTGACTGGTTTTGCGGAACCGACATCGATCATATGAGTGATGAGGGATGTGCGGCCCAAACCTAAAATATCGCTGCTCGGGAATTGTTCGCGGATAAGATCCAAGTTACGACGATCATCAGATGTTAAAATATGAAATTTGGGTGTGTTGGTAGTTCCACCTAATTCGTCCGAATTATTTAACGCGGAGATTTTTGGGGAAATTCCAAAACGATTCCAAAAATCGATACCCAAATAAAGCGGTTGTTCTAATGATGGGACAACGTGAAAATTCATGGTTTGGGTAATTCCATTAAACTCGACGTTAGCTCGTATGTAACCAAATACTCGTTGGACTTGACCACTCGCGGTAGTTATCGTGGATGGAAAATTATGAAACTCTACGAATGGATTTGCCATGATTTTCTCCGCTCCATTCCCGAGAACACTGACACTCGCCCCGCTGTCGAGAAGACCCTTAAAAGGAATCTTATTTATTAAGACCTGGGCGTAAGGCCGAGTGTCACTACCCTCGGAGAACAAAACGGAGGAAATCACGTCATTTCTCATTGCAGCGCGGTGGTTCCAATATTTCTTGGAACGCTTTAATCGATCTAACTTAGCTAACGACGGAGAATTATAAAAGAACTTTAGAGCGACAGGAAGGGAAGGGGAATTTGGTAAGGAAGAAGGATCGGGAGAGGAATCAGGACTGGCAGACGAGTTTACCTTCGGGTCGGGTTCGATTGGGAGCGGAGTTCCGCGTCCGTATTGCTCGCTGCGTCCTCCTGAATTGGTTTGAGTGGACTTGTCCGTTGCGGCATCAGTCTGGGTGGCAATTGTGGTTGTGGTGATTCTCGTGGCCCAGTCCTCCAAGAACCACTGTTCTGGTTTTCCGACAATCTTGATTGCATGTTTCGGTCCTCAGCACAACGTCGACAACGCGCAGAAATCGTACCTCGTAATCCACATCGGTAGCAGAACAATCCAACTGGAGCCAATTGACAATCCATAAATGTGTGTTCCATGTCTGAACAATTGAAGCACACGATATTTTTACCATAACTCGAATGCTGTTTGTAAACTACCCCAGAACTGTCGGCTGGGACTTGTCCGCCCGGACGTCTCGCCGCTGACGCCGGATACCTACTCCCCGTTTGAATTGCGGATACTGAGTTATCGGGTAGAACATCAGTTAAGGGATAATTCTCATAAGAGTCATATGCTCCAATATCATCATACGGACCGCCTGATAACTCATTGATCACGCGTCGTGGATGGATTGCAGGCTCCGCCGGAGCTTTGAGCCGCCGGAAAGACTCCTCCCAAGCCGAACAGCTTTTGATCAGCTCGTTGATGCTGCTAAATTGACGATCGGTTAGGTGGTATTGTAGCGTCGGCTTCATATTGTTCATGAGAATTTGAATGAGCTCTACATCGGAGTACGGTGTGCGGCATTGTAGGGTCAGCGTCCAAACATGATTGTAAAAATCCAAAAAACTTTCGTTGGGCTGTTGTTTCCGGGCTTCAACCATTCTTCGAATTTCGTAATTAGTGCGGCGGTCTTGGAAACGCTCGATCATACCGCTTCGTAGTTCTGACCAGGTAGCGTGCGGGTTGTGTTTACGAAATGTCCAGTACCACTGCAACGCTATGTCTCTCAAGATGGTGTGTAACTCCAATAGCAAGATCTGGTCGGACAATCCCCTAGACGACGCGATGGTGTCCACTTGAAATAAGAACATGTCTATGTTGATGCCCGAGGGAGATCCGGTGTAACTTAGCCCACTTCCCGACAGTAAGCGTCGATCGATGAATTTCGGTGGTGCGGGTGAACTGGTAGAGGCTGAAGGAACCCGTTCTTGAGCGATCGGAGTAGGCGTTGCTTGGATTAACTGATCCTTTTCGTCCAGCTGCGTTTGGAAGGCGGTTTGTCGCTGGTTCAAATTTACTAATTGCTGCGATACGGTTTCGAACCTTTGAATCATGGACTCCAACAGGACTGTCTGCGCATTTGATTGTTGTACCGTCACGTGATTCGTTTGAAGCTGATCGAGAAGATCCTCCAGAGTACTTCTTCGCTCCAGCTGCGGTGGTTTTTCGAAATCGTCATCGCTACCGAGGTTTTCCACCTGGATCCCGTCATTTTGGCCCTCAGAAGGTGGTATTTCCCACGCGAAATGTATGCCCTTGGCGCTTTCTATGGACTCGTTCAATTTTTCCTGGTCATCCAAGTAGATCTGCAGACTAGTCATTAATTCGGAACATGCCTGATGTATCTTACGCGCGGACTGCTCGTATTTCGGTGATTTAAAGGCGCGACTAAGCCGACCGGACAAATGCAACAAACGGGAATGGTAACGTTGAGCCAATAACAAGGGATCCTTCGTAGTCGGACCCAAACGAGTGATCTCTTCCTGAATCCCCTCTAATTTCCGTTGACATGTTAATATCTCTACACCTGGTTTCTTGGAGGCGCTCGTGTGCATTTTGGATGGTACTTCCTTAATTGCGGCTTGCTCACCCCGGATCGCTTCCTCGAGTTGATGCAATGCATCGGATGTGTCGAAGCGAATATCGCGAAGGAGACACTCCACCTCCACCTCATCTGGTTGCAGTAAGGTTACGTTCATTTTGGGAATTAGATAGGGTTAGGGAGTAAGTTCGATTAATTCGACGAAACGTAGTCTTTATTAATTTATTAAAAGTACAAAATATTTTATTTCAAAATGACTTTACTCGAAACTGAAGGTTTCAGAGTAAAGTGAATTTATAACTATATTTCCACACCCACTATAACTAGATAATAAAAACGTAAAAAAAATTTAATTAATGATAAGAGGAATGGTTACCTTATAGTGTTTTGTGGGGCCCGGATTCCCACGATTGTTTAACCCGGCTACGACGAGATACCCCCCAAAGTGGCGCTTTTCGATGAGAACCTAATTTGGAGGGGCTCGTTGAAATTTTAAATACAATAATAATTTAAAGTATGACTTAAATCATGATAAGTAGCCAGAAAGTTACCACATGCGTTGGATGATATCTAGTTCGAATATGAATTCGGTTATCCTCCACTCGATCCCACGGAAAAATACGTTGGATACGAGGTTCTACGTCCGAGTTATCCCACACTGTACGTCTTTGAGGTCTTTCTGGCGTATCCCACGGATTTCGGTTCATACAAAATAATAATAAATAAAATTTAATTATAATAATAACGTAGATACTGAAGCTACCAACACACCCAAATAAGAAGGCAAAGTGGCAACAGAAAATACAACTAAGATAATAATAAACGAAGAAAGGAATGGATACCTTGTAGTAGTTTGTGGGGCCCGTACTCCCACGATTGTTTAACCACGGATTGGACGAGATACCCCCCAAAGTGGCGCTTTTCGATGAGAACCTAATTTGGAGGGGCTCGTTGAAATTAGAAATGATACGAAAACCGAAAATAATAAAATATAATATCAAATACCAAAACTACCAACACACCCAATGGTATGCAGGCAGGATAAATTCAAAAGAAAACGATACGAAAAATCAAAAATAATAATATATAGAAAAACCCAAAACTACCAACACACCCAGTGGTATATAGATAGAATAATAATTTCCAAATGAAAAACGATATAAAAAGAAACTCAAAGTAATAATTAACCGTGAACCGTGGGTTAGGATACAACCCATAGATCGATCAAAAAAAAAATCAAAAATCAATATGTATCGAAATATCAAAAATCAAACATAACAAAATCAAATAAAATCGAAGATATCAGAAACATCAATCAAAAAAGATCAATCAAAATAAATATATCAAAAATTAATTTAAATCAAAAATACGAAACGGAAGGTATGATGAGAGCGGAAATCCCACTCCATGTCAGCTAAATAATAAAAAAAATAAAAATAATAATAATAATAATAATAAGGTTTTGTTTCGTTCCTCAAATTTCGGCCAAGAAATTTCGGGGAAGGGAAGAAATGAAGCTATGCTAAACTCCAGACAAATGACATCCGAGCTCCACCACAATCGAACACCACATAGTGGAAATGGGAAAGAGCTCGGAAATCGGATGTCTGAAGAATAGGGGTATAACACCCCCATCTACGCGCAATCAAACAGCCCGTGCTGGTTGCGATCGCAGATGGGGAATGTCCACCGGGAGACTGGCCTTGGTGTGCGCGTCCAGGCGAAGTCAAACAGAGCAGAACACTGGTTTCGGCGCTGGACACGCACGCCAAAGGGAGTGAAGCTACAATTCATAAAAAAAAATCAAAAAAAATCAAAATTCGCGAATATAATGGGCGCCACTGTTACAGGCTGGCTGCTGCCAACCTGCAGATTTTCACTAAGCACCTGCAGAGGCCTCCACGGTGATGTTTTGCCGGCTACGTTCTCAGCGGAGAAGTGCGAAGGTCGTGGGGTTTGAGGCATGCAGGGCTCCTGGCCTACACCGTGATTAACAGATAATTATAAAAAAATGGGAAAACGCAAATGATAATAATAACACCGATGTTCCGCCGAAACTCGTCGGCCGGAACCTGAGGAACGAACCGAATAATCAAAATAAATCATAAAAATAATAATAATAACGGTAGAGGTGCCTTGGTGCGCGCATTCATCCGATTCAAACGGGGCCACGCCCTGGTTACGGAATTGGATGCGGGCACCAAGGGACCGCAAACACTAAACCGACACAGAGGGAGTCTCCGCTCCCATCACACCACACCGAAAAAAATTAAATATTCATTTTATAAAAACAAAACCAAAAAAACGAAGCGAAACAACTTCCCCTCCACCCGCACAACGATGAGAGAGAACGAGAGAGAGAAGGAAACAATGCGCATCGAGCGTGAACCCGCTGTGCGGCGCCCGATTACAAAATATAAATTTAAATTTAAAAATAAAAATGTAATACAAATAAAAATAAAAATGAGCAAAAAAATAAAAAATATAAAAAAAAATCGTACCTTAAAAAAAAAATACTGTTGCGGCCTTGATCGGCCGTCATGCCACAGGTGGCCTTGCCCCCACCTGGACCGTTGCGGCTTTATGTGCCGATACCACACCGGTGATAGTGCGACCTTGAGCGGTCGGCCGTTGCGGGTCTTTTCCCCAATACCAATAATTAAAACACGAGGGGCCGGTTGACCACCCGTACGCTGCGACCTTGTGCGGTCGGCTGTTGCGGGGCCTTTCCCCGATACCAATAATTAAAACACGAGGGGCCGGTTGACCACCCGTACGCTGCGACCTTGTGCGGTCGGCTGTTGCGGGGCCTTTCCCCGATACCAATAATCACCGCGTGTTCCACCGGTGTGACCCAACCGTAGATTTGGCCTTGATAGGTCGCCCAAACAAGATATTGGGCGTTGTCCCGCTTCACCGTAAATAATGGTTTGGGCGTTGGTTCGCCTTAAATTTCACCTGGCACCCGCCCAGATAAATTTTACAATACAACTTTTATTGTACTCTCTCGCTTTCCAAGCACAGTGAAATTTTTGTGTTTTTTTTTTATATAACAAACATCACCACAACAATTCAATTCGATAATTAAATATGTATTACATATGCCCGAATTAGTTCAATTTCAACTTTCCTCTTCTTGAACTGAATACCAAGAATGTCACACCACCCTTGTCTCAAAAAATAAAAATAAATCACCGTCTCGTTAAATCAGCTCCTTTTGCTTTTTTTTTTTTTTTTTTGGATAATTAGTTTCCAGAAATAATATACAATATTTTTTTTTTTTTTTTTTTTTGTGTTTTATATTTTAAATAATAACACTAAACACAGTATCGTTTTCTTTTATCAATTTATTTTATTAATACGATACGAACAAAATACAGTTTATATTATTTTCATAACATTAATACACCATGTGAATTCACCGAAAAATATTTTTTTCTTATTTTCATCAAATACAAAATGGTTGAAGACCAAAAACTAGCAATTTTTTTTTCACAAAAACTAACTCGACTTCGTTTTACAGAAACCAAAACTCGAATGACATAATCCAAAAAAAAAACAAAAAATTCGAGCGTCGCACAAACGACGCGAAAAACATTCCAGAACAATTGTCTCTCTTCTCTGTTTCTCGTTTATATCAATTCGCATTGATATAAACGAGAGGCATATAAGAAAAACATTCTTATGGAATGTTTTTGCTTTACGCACACACTCGATTCGCATTGTTCTCTCTCTCTCCCATTTTCGTTTTACTACCAACCAAACGAACAAAAACATACGAGAATCCCTCCACACGGAACGCGTTCAGACGTCAACAACACAGACGCAAGAAACCGCGAGTAAAAACACAAAATCTAACAAAATATGGGGATGTCACGCGTAAACGAATATTATGTCTTGTTACAGACAACACAGTCGTAACAAATTGAAAATAGAGAATGCTCGTATGGAAGCTACCACTCCCAATGGGCTAATTTAATAAACATTTCACTTTCATTTATGAGAACGAAACTAATTATTGTTTGCGTTATTTTGCAAATAAAGGTGGGATAGAGAAGGTGTAAGGAGCGTCGGTTTAGAATATACAAGCCAAAATATTAACCTCTCCTGCACGTGATGTTCCATGCTAATCAACCAACTGGTCCCTGGACATCGAAAAACGGCGGAAAACCGAACACCAACAACCAATTTCACTAGTTAGGTTGATGGCTGTTTAACTAACTAGTCCTTAAAGTGCCAGGAGTATGTCTTAACTTTGTGCTAGATGACCTCATTATATTTAGGACAATTTTAGGGCAAACTTCACTCGCCTATATAAGGTAATGAAGTTTTTCCTAAAACTGTACTACCTTTATAATTATTATAAATGTGTTGGTAAAAATAAATCTTGACTAAGCAAACATTTAGGTAGACAAAACGCGATAATGCACCGATAAAATAAATGAGAACAATTCGGTGGGTTTGGGCTTTGTTTGCCTTGTTTCATCCTTCTATTTATGATCTGGAATATCCAGATACGACAAAATGCGATAATAAACGATTAAAATGCGACTAATTTGGAAGTTCAAGGATTTACTATGAAAAATCTACCCCGTGATCCCTCTTCTGATATTGATTTAAATTTTAGGTATTAAGTTTTACATTTACTGTCCCAATTGTTCCCCCTTATCTAAGATCAGTGATATCTAGATACGGCAAAATGCGATAATACACGATTAAAATGCGAATAATTTGGAAGTTCAACAATTTACTATGAAAAATCTTCCCTGTGATCCCTCTTCTTATATTGAGATGAAGTGTGAAATCCCACAGGTTGTCATCTTCCAGCAAATGCATTTCGCGACACGCATCATGGTACGTCTCATAAAGAATAACATGGACTGTTCGCAAGTATTGGAAGGATATCGGTCCAGGAACCATAACCAACAACAAACGGAAAAGAAGCTTTCTTGTTGCTTTGGATGGATTGTGTAATCGGCCTTATGTATTTTCCATGCATATGCCGTCATATTCTTGGGCTTGTACGATTTGCGTCGTGGATTTAGTCCACATTTTAGACTGTTTGTTCCACATGAAAAATCGGGCACATCAGTATTCATTAATGCCTTGTCGAATTGACAGAAAATACCTGGTCGGTTGCATAGTTCAAAAACTCAGAGTGGTTTTTCGGGCGCAGTTATTGCTCTTGTTGTAGAGCAGTCTGTTTAGTGAAATAAACATGCTGCCAATTTTCAAGGTGCACGGCCAAATGTATAACAGCAGGGTCTCTGTCGTTTATGGGAAAGCTCAAAATGCGCCAAACTACTTCATTGCTACACGTGTTAATTCATCGTTATCATTTAAATTTTGAACAGCAAATACAACTATATCGCTGTTTTTATGAAAATATTCAAATGTATTTCATGGACTTCGCCGAACTGTGGAACTCAACGTCGAACTGTGGAACTCAGCGAGAACGGAATCACCCAGCGGTTGTCAATGCCAACTGTTCCATCATTTGACATGTGCAACTGATATAATTGGCCAGAACAACACCAAGCTACGTCACAAGTGATTTGCGCATGTATTGATGCGCACGTCAAATGCCACAGAATTTGACATCAGCGCCATCTGAATAACTAAATGAATTATTCCCAGAATATTAAATATTTATGAACTTCTCAAACGGTGTTAACGATCAAATATTATTGAACATATGATTTTTTGTCATTTTGTAAAGTACTTGGGGTGGTGTGAGGGGGAGTAAAATTTTTTGGTTAGATGTTGTGATATGCGAAAAATATTAAAAAAATAAAAATAAAAATTAACAAATTTTCTCAAAAAATTATAAAAAAGTCATAGAACCCGATCGCAATGCCACGTGCCGGGTCCAATGATGAATCTAAACCATCCAGGAACAAACTCAAACACACACACACAAAATTTCATTAAAATTGGTCAAGCCGATTAGGGTTCAATTACATACACACGTACAGAATAATTATACCGGGTGTTTTTTTTAAACTGAGACGATCAAATATCTCGAAAAATAGCCACTCTACGGAAAAAATGTCTATAATCCAAATTTAATCATACCGCGGGGAAATACATTAGTGCAAAAAATAGTCCCTCACCCCCCGCTTTGTATTTGGGGTCGTGATAGGATAACACAAGAAATAACACAAACGTTACACAAACGTTAAATGTGATTTACAAAACTGAATAAATGGTTTTTATGACGAATTTCGAGTATTTCCAATGAAAACGTGATGTTTTTTTATTTCAAACGTATTGCAGAATCGAATGCGTGTGTTCTAAGAAGAAGAAATTGAACAAGTTGAATTTTGTCGATTACAACCCGATCTATCATGAACCGAACAAAATATTTCATTCAAATCATACGTATTTTTAGTCGTAGAATCCGTATCTGCAATAAAAAATGTGGCTTCCTATCTTAGTTTAAAAGTTACCCCCGCCCCACCTACAAAGCGGGGGGTAGGGGACTATTTTTTGCACTAATGTATTTCCCCCGCGGTATGATTAAATTTTGATTATGGACATTTTTTCCGTAGAGTGGCTATTTTTCGAGATATTTGATCGTCTCAGTTTAAAAAAAACACCCGGTATATGTATATTGGAGATTATCGCATTTTGCAATATCTGGATATCACGGAACCTAGATAAAAGGAAGAAACTAGGGCAATAAATGTACAACTTGATAGCTATAGCTAAAAGTAAAATCAATATCAGAAGAGGGATCACAGGGTACATTTTTCATAGTAAATGCCTGAACTTCCAAGTTATTCGCATTTTAATCATTTTATCGGTGTATTATCGCATTTTGCCGTATCTGGATATCACGGATCCTCGATAGCAGGATGAAACTAGGGCAATAAATGTAAAACTTAATATCTAAAATTAAAATCATTATCACACATTATGATCACGATTAATAGATTTTTCATGTTAAATCTCTGAACTTAAGAAGAATTCGCGTTTTAATCATTTCATTGGTGTTGTTGTTTGCATTTTACTATATTTGAATATTACGGTAGCATAAGTAAACTACTTATGACTTTTATTTATTTGTCTCATATTTATAGAGAATATTGACTACAGTTATTTAAATATTATTAGTTATAATATTTTAATTTGTGCGCCTGAATGTTTAGATAACAATTTGTTTTACTAATCCATTTACTGCCGCCCCGGTGGCAAAGTGGTCAGCAAGCTTGCTCCAGCGATCGGAGGTTCTGAGCTCAATTCCCGGTGGTGACAAGGAAAAAATTGTACGGGGCCAAATCCCTAGATGGAATATAGTGCCACAGAGATAGATAGACAATACATTTACAATACAAGAAAATCTAGTACAATTTAGAACACACGTCAAAGTCGTGTCTTTAAAGTAAGAGTTCACAACAAACTAAAAGGAACGGGAACCCTATGTGGTAACCCAACTGCTCAGATGGCTAGTCCACCCTCTAATGGGATTAGCTCAATGTATTGTGAGGCGGGCCATTTTAACTAAGCAATAAAACCGCTAAGTCAAGAAAGAGCACGAGGAGCTGAAGAAAACCAGACAGATAGAAGTTTTGGAAACTGCTCTTACAAGTTATTGCAAACACAGCACAACTGCATGTACTAACGCTGAATTGCATGCTGACGATGAATAGCTTGCAAGAGAATTAGTTTGGATGCATAAACAAACGAAAAGACTGAGAAAAAAAAACAAAACGAGGAGCAGAATTCTCAGTGATTAGAAACCGAATATAAAAATAACGCAAAATTAAGTTTATGGCCAAAGGACTTCACCCAAAATTAAAACCGCAGTTCACATAAAGGAACCAAAAATCATTAAAAGTGGGCCTACACTCACCATAGTCACGTTCAACAAAAGCGAAAAAGTTATAGGGTTAAAATAGAACCACTGAAAAAGAACACGAGATTATTACCTCAATGCAAGAAATGCCAAGGCTTTACCTTCACCCAAAGATATTGCAGGAGAGATATTAGGTGCATAAAATGTGTCGAAAGGCCCAACGCGAAAGACTGGCCAGTTAGTCGAAACGGGCCTGCAAGTAATATGTACTGTAAAAAGCAATCATCTGCCAAATAAAGAGGATGTGGAGTAGCTATACAACTGCAAAGATTAAAGAATTAAACGCGCCAATCTACTGAAAACTCAAACGTTCCAAGACAGAGGATTCCAACTAAAACAGCCACAGCCACAGTCCATAGGAGGAGAGAGGAGGTCTTATTCGCAAATAACGCAGCCGTTAACTAAAGATTCTAAAAAAAATCTTTATCTAAAGCAAATACACTTCATTTCAGACATTCAGGTAAACATCATTCATTTGTAGCGCCTAGAGGTTTCGTTCAGTCACATGATGATCAGTATAGTTAAATCAGTGGTAAGTGCCATAATCTATCTGTTAAAGCAAACTATTAATGAAAAGTTAACTTATATAACAATAAATAAAAAAAAGTCTTCTTTCCTACCATTCGAGTTCAACATAAGGAAATAATACTTCTTATTAATAATAACATTTTAGTATATTTCAACCTTCAAACAACCGGGCATGTAATAAATGTATTAAATGTAATGAATGTTATAAATGTAATAAATGTAATAAATGTACATTCATTACATGATGATGAATGTAATAAATGTAATGAATGAAATATATGAAATAAATATAATAAATGTAATAAATATCATAAATGTAATAAACGTAATACATGTAATAAATGTAATAAATGAAATAAATGTAATAAATGTAAAAATGTAATAAATGCAATAAATGTGATGAATGTAATAAAAGTAATAAAAGAAATAAAAGTAATGAGTGTAATGAAAGGAATATGTCTAAACCATGGCAATCATTTATTTATTGATCCGTGTTCTCTAACACATTTTTTTTTCCTATAGTGGCAGTATATGTGTTAAGAAGGAAATATTACGTTATTTTTATGCTTGAAATATGTATTATGAAGTAGATTTTTAAGGAGTGTGAATTATTAATAATATTTTGAAGAATTTAAACCAAAATTTAATTGGAATTAATTTATACTCTTTGGAAATAATATTAATTTTCGGATACTATGCTTAATAATGTTACTGGAATTAGATCATGAAGAAAATAACACTTATATTTCTAGAAAAATAAAGGATAAAATAATTTTTTGCATCTAATCTTCTTTGTTCTAGGGAAAATATATTAGCAGAAAGGAATATTATTATATTTATATTTTCTGTGAAATTCAGTACTTTATTTTTCAAATTCTCTGGACAAGTAACAAGATTCTACCACTGGTGGCCCAAAAGTCACTATGGGGTTTAATAATTTAATAACTTTTTGGTTTTTATATTTCTTTTCAGATTATATAAATAACACCTGTGGCCCTATTCTGGTTTTCCCCGGGAATAGGGAATTGGGAATTAGTGACGTTTTTCTAGAAGTTGGGAATTTTTTATTCCCCATGGCGTTTGGGAATTTTTTGTATTGGGAAAAAATAATTCCATTTTATAGCAGTTTTGACGTTAACTTTTCCCCATTATTTTTTTGTGTAATTGTAATTCGTACCTTTTTGAATTTTGAAACATTATTTTTTGCTAATAAATATGTATTTAAAAATAAACTAAATTTGTAATAAGGTCGCAATACGTGTTTTAGTTTATAAATATTTACATAAAAAAATTCCCAAAAAATTATTCCGTGTCTGCCAGAATACACATTTGAAAACGGGAAATATATATTTGAGAATTAGAGCAATTTGTAATTAGAACAAAACATTTTCCCAATTCCTCGAGAAAACCAGAATAGAGCCACTATGGCACTATTCTGGTTTTCCCTGGGAATAGGGAATTGGGAAAAATATTTTCATAGTATTTTTGTCTAAATTGTATTTTTCTGGCCTACTGAGAAAATAAGTTTGGTGCAAAAAATTTTAAAACAAAGTGTATTGGGAAACTTTTGTTCCACAAAATTTTGATAGGGAAAAATATTTTCCCATTTAACTTTGTTTCGAAAATATTTACACCAAACTTATTTCCTCAGTAGGCCAGAAAAATACAATTTAGACAAAAATACTATGAAAATATTTTTCCCAATTCCCTATTCCCAGGGAAAACCAGAATAGTGCCACTGGAGAATAAATAATGGAGATTTACAACAAAGAACCAGGAGTGGGATGTTGTAACATTACTTTTTTCGATACTATCAAAATTTACATCTCTTTCATCGTAAATTAAATTTATCGTTTTTCCATTTTTCAATTACGTTGCGTCTGTTGCGATCTCTGCCTATTCGAATAAAACATTATGTCGTTCTACTCTTATTGTATCATCTACTTATTTTAACCGTGATACTTTATCGAAAAACAAAAAAGAGATAAATAAACAATTTTTTCTAGTAGTGTGCGATCACAATATAGAAAGCAAAATTGGAAAATGAAACGCCAAGCAATTTTAGTTTAGCAAAAAGAGGTATAATATACGATAAATATCGAAAAAAGTAATGTTACAACATCCCACCCCAGAATAATAGAGTTTTATTATTTAAATCAGCGAACAACAATTTTAACGCAAAGAGAATATCGTCGCCATTTTAATGTCACAATTTCGCTCTCTCAAGCAATGATGCGTTGCTTAGTTGATCGTCACTACCAACACGGCACCGGAAGAGATTTGCCGCGAACCGGTAGATCACGTTTAATTCGCACTGTGGAAAATATTGAACGTGTAGGGCAAAGTGTTAACGAAACACCAGAAACATCTACCAGAAGGTGTTCTACTCAGCTAGTAATGTCTCGTACGTCACTACGGCGCATTTTATAAATTATTTACTGTTATTCCCATATAAGACGCAATTGGTGCAATAATTAAAACCTGGAGATCATCGGCAACGTCTAAATTTTGCAGTTAAATTTTAACAGTTGGTCAGAAATGAAATCAAATTTATTGAAAATCTGCACCCCATTAGGTGTTCAGTTTGGTGTGGCATTTCATCTGAAAATATCAAAAGTGCTGTGTCCGTAAATGGAGAGCGGTATCGGTTTATGATAGAACATTTTTTACGAACTTTTCTTGAAAACAGACCTGAGATCTAGTCTCAGCAGGATGGTGTCACGAATTAAAAAAGTCTGAATTAAAAAAGTTCTTTAAAAATGAATTAAAAAAGTTGATTTTTGTATGAACATCTGCTACTAATTTTAATTCATATTTTTAACTTAAAATTATGAATTAAAAAAAGCGATTTAGAAAAATGAGAAAACTCAAAAATGAATTAACAAAGGCTTACACTATTTCATTTTTAAAACACCTACCTTAATTCATTTTCAAAATGTATTAAAAAAGGCACATTTTATTTCATTTTATAAATTAAAAAATCTTAATTCGACTTTTAACAAATATTCAGAAATGTGCATTATTTTGGGCTAAAGTTTACTTTACGTATACATCGGGAAAATCAGGTAAGGAGTATAAATTTTTAAAAGTTTATTGTTTATCAATAGTTTTTAGGAGGGGGAAGCTAAATTTTTCCGGTCCAATTGTCCAATTTTCCGGGAAAATTTTCACTTAAAAAAAATGCGTATTATTCTATTCAAACTACATACGTAGAAATGTGTAATCTTTATAAAAATGTGGATCTTATAATTGTATCTTAACAGTTTTTCAACAGTACAAATAATTTTTCCGGGAAAATGTTTCAATTTTTCCAGGAGAATTTTGAAATGTTTTCAATTTTTTTAAAATTTAGTTTGACACTTAAAGAATTGTGCAAATAAATTGTGGAAAAGCGGGGGTTTCCAGCCCCCATCCTCTTAGGTATAAACGAATTAAAATTACATTAAAAAAAAATTATATATACGAAAGTTGATTCTTTTAACATTTGTGGCACTATCAGAAGAAGCGATAAGAGTTAGAGAAACTCTTTGATCTGTGTCTGCAAGGTTGACGAAGCAATTATTATTAATAAAAATATAAAATAATATTGCAAAAATAAAAAAAGTAAAAATTTTTCCGGAAAATCAAAAAATTAGTAAACAATCCTGCATTTAAAAATTTCCAAAATTTATATTCCTTACCGATGTATACGTAAAGTAAAATTACGCCTTATTTTGCATTGCCAAATTTTTACGTGCCAAATTCAAATTCCAAAAAATTTTCATTAATGAAAATAACATTTTTTTCATTTTATAAAGAGGCTTATATTATTTCATTTTAAAACTGAATTAAGAAATGGCATTTTAAATTCATTTTATCGAACTTTTTTATTTCTTTTTCAACTCTGATTTTAATTCATTTTTAAAATGAATTAAAAACACTTATTTTAATTCAGAAAAAAAAACTTTGTTAATTCAAACTTTTTTAGTTCATGTAGCCTGCCCGATGGCAGACAAAATGGTACTTTTAAGGCAAATTAAAAGAAGAGCGAATAATTTCCAGAAATTCGGAAATTAATTTACCAGCGCATTCGCCAGATTTGTCAGCACCCGACTATTTTCTTAAGGGTTGTTTGAAAGAGTGAGTATATGTGAACAAGCCCGAGACAATCCTTGAACTCAAGGCCAACATTGTTGCAGAAATTCGAACGCTACAGCCACTACAGAGCCGCTACAGAGTCCATCATTGCGAAGCTGAAAACGGACCCCCGTTTTATTTAAATGACCTTATTTTCCATACTTAGTGTAAAAAAATTCCATTTTGTATATTTTATAATTTGAAAAAAATAAAAATAAAACAAAATATATAAACGAAAAAGTTATTAAATTTTTAAACCCCATGGTGACTTTCGGCCACTCTGTCTTAAAGAAAATATTTTAGCAATTTTGATGCGCACAAAAAAGTACCTTGATTTCAGCACCGTGGTAGCCGTCACCAAGAACTCACACTTATATTTCCAAAATATAGAATATAAATCTGATAAAAGTAAATTGGATGTGGTAGTAGGGCCGGGAGAGATGGTTGTTGTCCGCTTTCTCTTTCATGTCGATCATATGGAACCGTATAAAGATTATCAAATTGAGAAATACTTTGTAACAATACTGTGCATTTTGTTGACAAAAGAACTCCAACATATTAACCTAATTATGATTTATCGGCCGAAATAATAAAAATTTTAAGATGCTTGAAATATCGTGTTTTATTTTTATTTGTAAAAATTTAGTTTTATTTTAATCACATACCCTTAAACAGCAAAATTTTGGGGAATTTCACTCCTTTTCATAATATACTAACCACATTTTCATTAAACTAAATGATGTCCTTAAATCAACAATAATTAAATTCTATCTACTACATAAAAAACGTAATCGAAAACTTTTCTTATTTTTATCATAATACTTAAAAGAAAATGTAACCAATACATGTACACATTTCCAATATTATTTAGAGCAGAAGCTTTGTTTTACAACGATTTTAATATAGAGACAGACTTAATTTCAAAATAAACTTGTACTTCTTATTCATATATCCTTAAATCTGTTATATTTTAAACATTACAATAACCATAAAAAAAACTTTAACTTTTTAATTAAAACAATCAATTTCGAAGCTTTTAAACAACAAAACTAAAAATCACAAAAAATATAATTTTATATAAGTTTACTGTTAAACAAATAAAAAAAAAATATTACACAATGTGCTTGTACATGTTCTAAATAAAAAAATTAAAAATTTTCAAAAACACAGAAACCAAAAATTGTGGCTATTGCCATAAAAAGTTTACTCAACTAAATAGAAAAATCGATTTGGATTTATTGATGTTTGGTATCAAAATAACATAAATTTTCACTCTATGATTAACCGGCCAGAACCCAACGTATGTTTAATCATACGTCAAACGAAATTTTTGTTTAATCCTTTTATTTAATAGGTGGAAAGTTTTATATATATTTGTGACTTATTACGCATTGCAAAAACAATTAACTAACCTATAAGAAAACCACTGTCAAAAATTAAATTAGTTCAGTGTATTAATTGAGGTACTAAACACGTTGAATAATGTATCCGCAAAGGTAAGTTACAAATTTAATAATTATTAATTATAAAAAAATGAGTTTTTTAAATGTTTGGGGATTTAGTTTAAAGATAAATGTGTATTCTTTCAATTAATGTAAAAATTAGTTTATTGTGTATTTTAGTATAATAATTAATTAGCTTATTATATCAGTGTATGATAAATCATACATTGGGCTGTTATAATATTTCACAAATAGTGAAATTTTATTATAAATGTGCCTAGCGTATGTTATAAAATACAGTTTTGTGATCGATTTTTTTTAGATTTAATTGCGAGCGCGAGACCGAAAAACTTCTGAAATATTTTGAAGAGTTAACTGATAATGATTTAGAATCTGTAAATCTACAAAACTTTGATAACTTCGAAGTTGTATTAGTACCACCCAATGATGTTGATGACAGCGATAAAGATGACGCCAACAGCGATGATGAGTGTAGCGAAAATTTTGAATCTTTGGGGAGAAAAATTCTGGCGGGTAAGGGCGAGCTTCATGTGACAGTCGAAGGTGAAATTTACGAATTGCCACATATTTTGCCTTTATGCTTTAACGAAAATGTACAAGAACCAATAACTGAACTTGAACCAGGAGTATCTGTTGTAAGTAAAACGGAACCACAACATGAAAACCCTACCAAAAAATCTAAACGAAGAAAAATTAGGAACTGGACGGAGGAAATGCTCACTTCACCACTTGGCCCGACGAATATAAACTGTAATTTTCGTCCAGCAATTGTCGAACAGTTTATTAACCAAGATATACAGCCCGTGCAGTTTTTTGCCACACAGCTAACGAAACAATGGCTCTTTTGCGCAACAAATTCAATGGCCGTGTTATCTCACGTGGTGGCGATGTCAATTGGCCGCCAAGATCATGTAATTTGACACCGTTGGACTTCTTTCTTTAGGGTTATTTGAAAGAAAAGGTGTACGTTGATAAGCCAGTAACAATTCAAGAGCTAAAGGATGGGATAATTCGGCACATTAACGGTATAGAACCTCAATTATGCCTAAGCGTCATCGAAAATTTGGGCCATCGGGTGGAGGTGTGCCGCCGAGGTCGCGGCGACCATTTAGCCGATATTTTGTTCCATACATAATTGAACCATACCATATTATCATAATAAAAAGAATTGGCAATAATTTCCTAAATAATTTGTGTTTTATTCAAAATCAACATCGGCCCTTAAAATTTAACCACCCTTTATAGAACTCGAATTAGATTCAACAAACGGTATTGGCCATATTTTCGTTTTGTGTTGAATGGTTCTCTAGTCAATCTTTTTATTTTATATAAAATTAAAAATCCCAAAATTAGATTACTTCCCTTTATTCGATCGATCGTAATTGCTTTGTTGTCAGAGACCTTACATACGAAAACTACACATTTGCTAAATAAAAAACCTGGCCCAAGACATCAAAACAAACAAAGTAGATATGATGGCCTAAATCATTTAATTGTCATAAGTGACACTCAAAAGCGGTTTGGTGAATGTGGCAAGTGTACCAAATACATATGCGAGAAATGCAACATCGGTCTGCATCCAACAGTTTGTTTCAAGCAGTATCATACTACAGTGTTAATTATGAACCTGAATTGTAGTACAATTTTATTTATAAAAATAATGATTAAATTAGTTAATTACTTAAAATACTCAATGGGTTTTATTTTATCCACTTCTGCCCAAAGTATGATATAACATACGTGCTCCAGATCTCTCCCCACTCATCCAAATTAATCCTTACCGAAACTGTGTGCTCCAATTGCTTATATATTTGCCAGAACCAAATTTCTTCGAAATCGGTTCATTTGATCATAGTTTGGGTTCTGGCCGGTTAATGTGAGTGCATCAAGTTTTCCATTACGGTCGATATTAATTAGAATACAACAACAATATATAACATATGTTGTTGTTCTTTTTGTACTTATTTTTGTAGCGATCGGGACCCTTACAGTGTAAAATTTTAGTTAGCCATTGGACATATTTTGGTTGATTTTTATTATTAAATCTCATGTCAGATTTATACAAATATTTGATTCATTACAATATTGTGCCCGAGCGCTAAGAAATTTGGCTTTAAAATTTGTCCACAAACGAGTACAAATGCCGTCAAAGGTCATGTAAATGTTCAAATTATTGTTACTATGATGTGTTGAAAATTGCACACCTCTGTTTTTCTCAATTCGATTGATGGAAATCAAAATCTTGGTAATTTCAATTAATGAAGGTCATCGCTTGCTTTAAGTTCCATTTTGTATTCGATCCACGATGAGGCAACCAAAAGATCCAGGAAGTGAGAAAACATTATTAACAATTTTTTTCTTGTTATGAAAAATCTATAATACGCTATTAATTTGTCCAAAAGGCCCACTCGCCTAAATTTTTGTCCCATCGGCTTACGGATTTTTCAACTTCGACACCACCTATTCAGTTTAGATGTCAAATAAATTGGCTAAATATCTTGACACTTCACAATACAAATACTACTGCCATCCTAGCTGGTCACTTGATTATACGAACCTTGAATTTTTAAGCTTTAACTGCCTATTATTTACACGTGGGAGATGCGCAAATCGATAAACTCTTGCAGGTACCAGTTGCAATAATTTTTAATTATTAAAATTGTTTAATTGTTACTGAACTAGTTATCAAAGAAATGTGAATGGCGGTTTTGTGGTATCCGTTTACCTAGTTCTAGCACAGCTTCTAGACCAAATCCAAATGTAATTTTATTTGGTACGAAAAATCTTGTATTTGAACCTTGGTAAAAAATGTATATGGTAACCGACTTTTCACACCGAGCGCGAACACCTTTATATCGGGCGAATAGGGACTTGCCCTTCTTGTACTGCTTTATATCGACAAGCCCTGTGAACGGTGCGATTTGCTCGTTCATTATGAGAGCTTCCCCTACAGGATGCTCCCGACATCTTCTTAAAATAGAGTCGATTAGTGGTCGGACTAATGGGGAAATCTCGGATTATACTTGAGATTTCCCGGATTTTCATAGGTGATCCCCAGGATTTCCTCAATTATGCCGACGTATCCCGGAAATCCTGGG
Organism: Nephrotoma flavescens; assembly: GCA_932526605.1. Classification (NCBI taxonomy): domain Eukaryota; kingdom Metazoa; phylum Arthropoda; class Insecta; order Diptera; family Tipulidae; genus Nephrotoma; species Nephrotoma flavescens. Next base: position 11,175 of record CAKOBK010000225.1, on the reverse strand, counting down.
CATCCCTCGTGAAAATCTGAGTAATCCTCTTGGAAATCCCAGGAATATGCGGCATATTTCGCAACTTCCCGGGATTCACTCGATTTCCCGAAGCTAGGATTTGCCCCTAATTTCCCCCATAGTTTCCCAGGATTGCCGCCGAATTTCCTCTCGGATTTCCGGCGGCAATCCTGGGGATCCCTAAGGAACATCTGGGAAAACTTTGGCATATTCCAGGGATTTCGCGGATTTTTCCAATATTTCTTCTCCAAATCCTCCGAATAATCCGGGAAATCCTGGATCCCCAGGATTTCAGATGGATTTTCGGGAAATACCCGGCCTAATTCAAAATTTCCGCCATATCAAATCAATTTAATATGTTATGTATAATTTTACCGTTTTAAAGCATATTCCAAAGTTTAGATTAAAACTATGGAAAGATCTACGAAAAACTTTTTTTGATATCGTTGCACCAATCATTTTTAACAGTTTACCGGGCATTCATAGCAACTAGTCTAGTTTCTCAAGAAACCTTAAAGAATGGATTCATCAAACTAAAAATATCGACCATCTTTTCAAACTTATAGTTTGTAATAATTTTATTTGATTCACAAAGATAACAACGAAACATTTTTGTTAATTTTTTAAACATTAACTTAAATTTTTTTTATCTAAATTTAGAATTTAATGAGGTTAAAACCTGATATTGATTCATGTGTATAGTAATTTAAGAATATGTATTAATAATTATTTTGTGCAATTATTTTATAAATTTTAATTGTAAATTTAATTATTATTTTTTTTTTTTATTACAATAAAAGATAAATAGTAGTTATATCTTTTATTGTAATTTAGAATCAGGGGACCAGTCAAATAATCTATTTAATCCATCATATTAACCCGTCCATTTTTTATATCAATATACATGAAACAAATAAACTCGTCTTTAAAAAATATGTCGATGGTAAATGTCACAAGACCTGTTAAAATTATAATGGTCTTTAATACTTGATTCATTTATTTTAAAAACTTGGCCACGTTTTTCTATGATGTACACTTGTAAATGATTTCCACCGCTTACACGTCAGTACACTTAATTCCCTACAGTGTGCAGCAAGAAATTATCGAACTATAACTCGCATCATTAACCATAAAAACAATTTAGAGATATCAGCATTGATCTAAATTCAAAAGTTTAAAACAATACTCAATATACAGCACACATACACTCGTACAAATGAATATTAAGTTTTTCGCTTCATTCTTAAACTTTTAACGAAAAACAAAAATAAAACACACCAAAACTTATCATTAACGAAATAAAAATTTATAACACAACACATAACTTTACTTCAAGACGTAATGTGCATAAAAAATATAAAGCAAAAAAAAAAACGAAAGCTCTCCTATTAAGACACACATAAAAATTATAAGATGTAGTAAAAAAAATAAAGAAGTAGGAATAATAACAGCAGCAGCAATAACAACAACAATTTAATATAAGAAAGCAAGAAAAAGTTTAAAAAACAAAACTTTTTAACAAAACAAGAGAAAAAAAAATAACCAAGAAAGTTAACATTGAGTCCATTATTATTATACCCAAGTGGTTACAAAGCTTTTTTCCATTCATAGGATTTTTTTTTTTTTATATTTTAACATTTTCAGTTATTTTTTTTTATTCTGCCCAACTTTTGATATTAGATTTTTTTCTTTATTTTTGGATTTTATTTATTTTAGAAAAAGGGTTTTCAGTTTTTTTTTTTTAACATTTATAAATTTTCGTTATATACAGCTTTTTTGTATTTGCTTTAGTCTCCATTGTTTGAATATTATTAGAGAAAAGTAAAAGTTTTCCTTTAAAATTGCTAAATCGAATAGAAAAATTCAACTTTATATTTTAGATTTTCTTTTATACATACGAACGAGTATAGAGAAAAAAATTAAATATGGAATGATTTTTTCCAAATCAATTTTGCGGTTATGTTTACCCTGTTGTTGTTGTTAGTGAATATAATATTGGAATATGTGTACACCCCAAGTATGTAACTAGTTCTACGTGGTCACCATATTATTAGGGATTTTGATGTTTATCTAATAAGTCCTTTCTCGTGTTATGGTTATGTATTTAGAAATGATTTGATTTAGTTTGAAGCTCTTCCAATATAAGTAGTATACCAAATCTGCTCAAAATTTAGGGCTGATTACAATAAAAATAATAAAAATATTGGAATTCAGGTCAATCCATTTCGAGTACCCATTTTGCGTAAAAAAAATTGTTTTTCAAGAATGTAATATTTATGGTAAGCCTGTACTATTTTAAAAAGCTGCACCCGATTTAGATATAAGTTTCCGCCTAACCTATTGTACAGCACCGAAATAGAGATTAATGATAAACATACCACTTAAACGCGTCCTTTAAATTTGGTTGTAAGAACAGACCTAAATATTTCGTTTAAATACAGGGTGTCCCATAATTGGACGATGAAACGAAACAGAGTGATATGGGAGCTCATTTCTAACAAAAACAGCCTTGTAAAATTTTTTCGAATTATTGATGGTGCAAAAGTTAATCCACTTTTAGTGTTTTTTAGAAAAATCGCATGGGCACCAAAAAATTAAATAAAAAAACGTGTGCGTCACGCCAGCCGGAACCATATCAGCCAGAACCAAACAACGATGGCACAAGTAGCACAATGCATTGTGCGTCATTGTGCACTAAATGCTTTTTCAGCCAGAATCTTATTATTCCAGTCGGAACCTGATAATGCCAGTCGGAACCTTACAACAGCCAAACCAAGTATGACACTAGTAGCACGAAATATTGTGCATCATTGTGCACTATATAATTTTTAAGCTGGAACCTTACAAATCCAGAAATATACGATTTTTTGGAAAAGAACCTTACAGATTCAGCCGGAACCATACCCTTTACAGCCAAGCTAAGTATGGCACAAGTAGCACGATGCATTGTGCACTATGTAACTTTTCAGCTGGAATCTTATAAATGCAACAATATATGATTTTTCAGTGGAACCTTATAATTCCAGCCGGAAACGATGGTATGGTAATATACAGTCAAACTAATTACGTCACAAGTAGCTCAATGGACTGTGTATCATTTGCACTATATGCTTTTTCACCCGGAACTTTATAATTCCCCCCAGAACCTGATAAAGCCAGTCAGTGCAAAATATCAGCTAAACCAACTATGGCACAAGTAGTACGTTGCATTGTGCACTATACTATTTTCCAGCCGGAACCTCACAAATCCAGAAATATACGTTTTACGTGAAAAAACCTTACAAATTCAGCCGGAACCGTACCCTCTTCAGCCAAACTAACTATGGTTCAAATAGCACGATGCATAGTGCAGTATGTTGCACTATATAATTTTTCAGCTGGATCCTTATAATTCCCCCAGAACCTGATAAAGCCAGTCAGTACCATATATCAGCCAAACCAGCTATGGCATATGTAGCACAATGCATATTGAATCATTATGCACTTTATATTTTATTAATCAGAACCTTATAAAACCAGAAATGTACAATTTTACGAGGAATAGCCAAGCCAACTATAGCACAAGTAGCACGATGCATTACGCACCATTGTGCACTATACTATTTTTCAGCCGTAACCTCATAAATCCAGTAATATACGATTTTTTGGTAAAAAATACCTTACAAACTCAGCCGGAACCATACCCTATACAGCCTAACTAACTACGACAGAAGTACCACGATGCAATGTGCATCATTGGGCACTATATATTTTTTCAACCGGAACCTTATAATTCCGACTAGAACCTAATAAAGCCAACCAGTACCATATATCAGCCAAACTAACTATAACACAAGTAGCACGATGCATTGTGCATCATTGTGCACTATACCATTCCTCAGCCGGAACCTCACAAATTCAAAAATATACGTTTTTACGTGAAGAAACCTTACAAATTCGGCCGGAACAATACCCTTTCCGATAAATCGTATATTTCTGGATTTGTCAGGTTCCGGATGAAAAAATAAAATAGTGTACAATGATGCACAGAGCGTCGTGCTACTTGTGTTATAGTTGGTTTGGCTGTAGTATGGTTCTAGCTGGCTTTATCAGGTTCTGGCTGGAATTATAAGGCTCCGACTGAAAAAGCATTTAGTCTGCAATGATGCACAATACATCGTGCTACTTGTGCCCTATTTACTTTGGCTGTATAGGTTATGGTTCCGGCTGAATTTGTAAGGTTCTTTTCCAAAAATCATATATTTCAGGATTTGCAAGGTTCTGACTGAAAAAGTATATAGTGCACAATGATGCACAATGCATCGTGCTACTAGAACCATACTAGGTTTGGCTGTTGTAGGGTTCTGGCTGGCTTTATCAGGTTCCGGAATTATAAAATTCCGGCTGAAAAAGCATTTAGTGCACAATGATGCACAATGCATCTTGCTACTTGTGCCATCGTTGTTTGGTTCCGGCTGGCGTGACGGACACAAAAACAAGAGTTCTACGCCAGGGGGAAAAATAATGTACTGCAGAAAGTTGGGCTATTATCAAATATGCGACACTAATGCAGATTTTCAAATCGTACCAGCCACCGGCCTGGTCACAACAGAATGTGATTTATCATTTTTTTCACGATTTACTGTCAGTTTATCGTGAACAATTTATCGTGAGCAATTTATCGTAGAACAATTTATCGTAGAACAATTTATCATGGAAACAATTTATCGTGGAATCAATTTATCGTGGAACAATTTATCGTAGAAGAGTTTATCGTGGGACAATTTATCGTAGAACAGATTGGTATTTCAAAATTTAGTGGGAGTCTTTAATGATTTTTGGCAGAAGTTCTGGAATATGGCTATGTGGGACGGAACTCGGTAGTTTCTTAACCAAATATGATGGGATTGGGTATGTTGGATGGAAATGGGATTATTGAATGATTTTTAGAAGAAGTTCTGGAATATGGCCATGTGGGACGGAACTCGGTAGTTTCTTAACCGATTATGATGGAATTGGGTATGTTAGATGGAAATGGGATTATTGAATGATTTTTGGAAGAAGTTCTGGAATATGGCCATGTGGGACGGAACTCGGTAGTTTCTCAGTCGATTATGATAGGATTGGGTATGGTGGATGGAAATTGGATCATTGAATGATTTTTGGAAGAAGTTCTGGAATATGGCCATGTGGGACAGAACTCAGTAGTTTCTTAACCGATTATGATGGGATTAGGTATGTTGGATGGAAATGGGATTATTGAATGATTTTTGGAAGAAGTTCTGGAATATTGTCATGTGGGACGGAACTCGGTAGTTTCTTAACCGATTATGATGGGATTGGGTATGTTGGATGGAAATGGGATTATTGAATGATTTTTGGAAGAAGTTCTGGAATATGGCCATGTGGGACGGAACTCGGTAGTTTCTTAACCGATTAAAGATCCCGGCTCCTACGCCCTCCGAAATTAAAATCTAAAGAGCCCTGCAGGGCTACGGGGAGGAGCGTAGGTGTCATTAATAGATTCTATATAATCCGCACCTAAGTGCGGCACGCAGTGCGACATGTTTGAAGATCCCGGCTCCTACGCCCCCCGAAGTTAAAATCTAAAGAGCCCCGCTATGGGGAGGAGCGTAGGCGTTATTAATAGATTCTATATAATCCACTCCTCCGTGCGGCACCCAGTGCGACATGTTTGAAGATCCCGGCTCCTACGCCCCCTGAAATTAAAATATAAAGAGCCCCGCAGGGCTACGGGGAGGAGCGTAGGTGTCATTAATAGATTCTATATAATCTGCTCCTACGTGCGGCACGCAGTGCGACTCCCACTCTCAATTTAATATATTCATAAAAAAATATTAAATTTCATTTATTTTTAAATGAGATTCAATATTTTTTTATTAAATATTTTTTAGCATGTCCTAACGTATTTTTTTAAATTTTTAGTTCGTTTTTATTCCAATAGATGGCGCTACTTCCAAAATGCTAAGCAAAGACACATTTTTATTTATAAACAATTCCGCTCTTGGTCAAGGTGGCGCTACCGTCGCTCAGTTTGTCGAAAAAAATTGACTATGATAATAAAGCTGTTCCAAACGGTTATACGATAAATTGTCCACGATAAACTGTTATACGATAAATTGCCCACGATAAACTGTTCTACGATAAATTGTTCCACGATAAATTGATTCCACGATAAATTGTTTCCACGATAAATTATTCTACGATAAATTGTTCTACGATAAATTGCTCACGATAAATTGTTCACGATAAACTGACAGTAAATCGTATTTAATATGTGACGCTATGCTCGGAAAACGGAATGATAGGAATAATTCTTACGTGCGTGTGTGCGACCGTAAAGATATAGTAGAATAATTTTTTTTGGTACGTTTTTCATTTTGGCGTTCTTCTAGAATTTTTTTTTTGTGCGAGAAGTGGAGTAAGTTTTGAATTTCAAAGTTTTGAATTTCATCGAATTTTGTAGTAAAGGTTTTCTAGTAAAATAAAAACTTTAGTTTTTGGAGCATAGAAAAGATCAAGTAAGTTTTAAATATTTGGTGAAAAATCAAATACGATTTATATAAAATTTAAAATTTATGAACAAAGTTTTTTTTTATATAAAAGAAAATTATAATTATAAAATAAGTTGATTTTTCTCAAGCGTGCTTGGCAAGCATACTTGATAAATTCCCACACACTACAGAATCCCGTGGTGCAAGCCTTATTTCTATATGATAACGTCAAGATCAACGTGTAAAACTTCAAAATAAAAATGTATGCAGCTCTAATTTTACTAATTTACATTTTGGTAACTGAATCTCGAAAAAACGAAATCCAAGCAAAATTTGGACACTAAGTTTTCTCATGAGAACCTCCTCAAGGAGCTACTGTTATCTTCGGGTGGAGATTATAAAAATTTTCTGCGTATGAATCATGCAAATTTCGGAGCTTTTACCCCGATAGTAGTAAAGAAATATACAGATTTAAGAGCTGCGATATCACCAGCTAAAAGGTTATCCAAAACATTCCGTTTTTTTGCATCAGAACAGAGCTATGAACACCTCCAATTCAATACCTCTGTAAAATGATCATAGAGACATGTGATGCTTTGATATCTATGTAAAAATTATGATGATCATCATTTTGGACATTGGAAAAAGTTGAGCATTGACAATTGAAATGGTGGCATTGAAGTATAAGTAACAAATGAATTTGGTATTCAAGTTGACCTCGGAGATGATAAATGAAATTAGGTTCACATAATTTTACACTATTTCTTTTTAAAATGTCTAAGCCAACTGCAATTTTTTTTTTCCAGTTTCTATTTGTGGAATATCATAATGGTTTACGCTACGCCTTTTAGCAGCTGCAAACTTTACCATACAGTTTTTTAAACTTTTAATTTAAAATACCGGAAGCAGGTGAATCTGGTGGTTTTTTTATCGCCATAGTATTTATGATTTTTGCTGGTGGTAGATTGGGTTGAATTGGCATCATCAGTGGCCCATTTGCCAGTAATGCATGCAAAATGGGGCGCTAGTGCTTGATAAAGAAAAAACTTACTGCGTTGAAAATCAAAAAGTGGAAAATGTTATCAGCTATTTGTTGCGTAAAAATGGAATTATAACTTTACTCAATATTAGAAAATATCAATTTAAATTGGAAACCTGTGAGATAACAAATTTCAACTGAAAAATAATGAGGAAAACAAGAATAAAAATCAATAATCTACATTGTCTACGAATATTCTACGTACTCTACGAGTTCTCGACATTGTCCATGTCAAAATGAATTGTCTACGCAATTTTTGACACCAACATGTCGAGAATTCTAAAATACGCGTAGACGCACAACACTGATCGCCGTATTTTTGCTTAATCTGTCGAAACGCACGTTCGCTACTTTAAATAATATTCGACGCTTCGATTATATGTTGCCGCATCTCCTGATTGGTCTGGCTTACTATTTCAAAAACCAGCTCTTTATAGTAACCCCAAAGCAAAAAGTCTAAAGGATTTAGATTAGAAGACCGCTGTGGCCATTCAATGGACCCTCCCCTTCCAATCCAGCGGCTTGGATAGCCACATATTTTCATGTGTTTGTATAGACACTTCATCAAGTAATCTGTCCAAGTCATTTTGTATAAAACTTAGATAGACTTCCTCGTTGATCCTACGTGGGAGTTCAAATGAGCCAATCGATCTTCCTTCGACTATTCCCGCCCACATGTTCACTCCAAATTGGTGTTGAAACCGACTACGCCGCACTATATTTAATATCCTCTCCCTTTCAAAACATGTTCCGTCACTCCATAAATTATTGTTTAAAAGCTACGAATTTTCGTGTCATCGACGCAGCATTTATTGACAAAATTGCACATGGTAGGTACACGTTGCACACGGTAAGGATACAAATGATTTTTTTTTAAAATACCATTCATCTTGGACCGTGGCACCGTGGCACTTAGAAATTGAAATAACTTTAGTGCATTTTTTAATAAACACAACTTACTTTGTGAAAAATGTTGATAAAAAGCATTCTGTTGTGAATAGCCCGTTGTGTGATATTATTTTGAAATCTGTACTAGTGTCGCACACTCTTCTAAATATTTTTGGAAAGGAAATTGAAACAAAAGAACTGTGCATGCGATTTCACTAAACAATACTAAAAAAGGAAAAACATTTGCAACATTTCGAGAAATCTTTACTTGGCTGTTTTTGTTGGAAATGAGCTCCCCTATCACTTTGCTTCGTTTGATCGTCCAATTCTGGGACACCCTGTACATTTGACAACAAAAAAATACCTTAAAGGAAATATTTAATGCAAGTGCTACATAATTTTTATTTTTGTGTTGCTCATTCACAAATCCTACAACCTAAATTATACGAACTCATATACAACGTAAATATATACGGTAGAAACGGATTTATTTACAAAAAGAAAACAGGAAAATATTAAGAAAAATTTTTCCATGACATTACAAAATTTTTTTATTTTTATTCTTTTGTCATATTTATTGTTGTTTTCCTTTTTATTATTATGCTACATAGTATTTATGTCGTTTAGATATTTTGTATTCTTAACACTTTTTCATTTCGTGTGTACCTTTGTACATATAATAAGTATACGGAAGCAAAGAAAAAAAAATAGTCAGGATCAGGATTGGAAAACAACGGAAAATTCAAATTGAATTATTATTTACATCTCGTGCGGTTCTATTTATGTCAACAGCAAGAATAAAGACATCGTTATTTTAAAATTGAAAACATAAAAATATGCATTTTATTCCATGGTATGATGTTTTTTAAATTAATGTTTAATATAGGTGAAGGCCTAAAATTATATTCAGATATGAAATATATTTCACGAAATTTAAAGGGATTGACGATCAAGGAAATAGAGAAAACGTCTTGTTATGCAATTTAACCGAATTTCATTTTCTCTAATAGTTAGAAAGCAATTTGTCATTTAAATTAGTAAAAGAGATTTTTGGTGCAAAATGTACTTTAAACGTTTCACGGAGAATACGTAAGGGCGAATATTTTGATAATGGTACGTGGTTATTCCATTTTAGTTTATTGTCTAGCACCTAAGTATTTAAAAATATATCGCCATTTTTCATAAGTTTTCAAAATTTTTTGTGGTTTTCCGTTAAAAGCGGTTGCTAAGAACAAAGTTTCCGATACCAGTAATAAGATCATTTAAACTTTGATATCTGTCTATGCTTTCCCATAACGAGCTTTTCTTAGCTAAATCATAATTAAATTTTTTTAAATCGTATACATCTCGGGATCTTTTTCCAAACGAAATCTTAGAAGGTGTCAGTCAATACGTGATCAATTAGAAATTCGAGTTCCGTATTCTGAATTCCTTTTACTTAAAAGCATGAAACCATTTGAGGAAATTATATCTAGCTATTCCCCGACTTTGAGATTTCAAGAATCAGAAACATTTAAGTTGAAATCCCTATCAATTACCGCATTAGGAACGTCTCTAAAATTATCAATTTGGGATCCTGGACAATTTAGATATTCTTTGGCCAATTTTAATACTGTTGCAAACTTACCGTAAGATTGAAGCATCCTTGGGCATTAGTGGGCTCAGCATACATTCAATATTCCATGAACATTAGAAAGATTTGTTCAATCAAAAAGATTTGTTCGCATCGGATCCCACATAATTTGACAAACGTTCAAAACGAAACTCGTGTCAATTGGTCGAAAGAAATGCTCAAAAAATAGGCCACGGTGGTTCAAAACATATGTCTATATAACACATGTCTATAACCAATAGATGGCGAATCTTGTATTATGCGAGAGAGAGAGAGAGAGAGAGAGAGAGAGAGAGAGAGAGAGAGAGAGAGAGAGAGAGAGAGAGAGAGGAGAGAGAGAGAGAGAGAGAGAGAGAGAGAGAGAGAGAGGAGAGAGAGAGGAGAGAGAGGAGATGAGAGCATAGTTGTGAATTTTTGATCACTCGCATTAAAGAACGAATACTTTTTACGCTATTTGCCGTAGGCACTTGGCGAAACACACTTATACTTAATAAACACATTTTATTAAACACTTGTATTTTTGCGAAATTTTTGCGAAATAAACAACAAGTGTTTAATAAAATTAAACACATTTTATACAAATTTTAAATTCTCAAGAAGCTCCTAGGTCAGGATTGTTTCTTTATGTTTTGAGTTGGTAATGAATGATAAGGACAAATTAACATATAGCGTCAGTTTACGCAGCCGTATTTCGGATTAGTACAATCCTTTAGTTTCGATATGGCTCCATATTTGGAGTTGGTAGTGATAAGGGCAAGTATATTGTGCGCTCCTTCAGCGCCATCCATATATTAAGAGTGACACAATCTTCCAGCTTTGATAAGGCCCGTTTAATCAGCTCTGTTTACAAATTTGTGTAAACTAACAACTTCTAAAATCTTATAACAATATCAAAAAAATAGGTTGGCAATAATAAGGCAAAATTATGGTGAGCTCCAAAGCACGCTAGCCTCATGTTAGGAAAGGCACAATTTTGCATTTGAACAAAAAACATGGGTTTTGAAATCTTCATTGGTCGGAAAAGAACTGATGTTTTAATATGGTAGATATGGTAAATTCTGACCAAGTAACGAGCACCATTCGTATATTAAGATTTGAGTAAATGGCCAACTTTTAAAATCTCTGGTGAAGTTAAATAAATA